>NDFG01004468.1:157527-175568 GCA_002167245.1 Sporophila hypoxantha | reverse complement strand
TTTTAGGGCTGGGTTTATCCCCTGGGCAGTGCAGGCAATCCCTGCACAAGGACACAGCTCCAAGACTGCACTCCCCACTTTGAACTCTGACATCAAAATACCAAACCCATCTCCACAGACCCCAAACTCCCTGAAAACAGCTGTTTTTCAGAATCAATAAGGTTGGCAAAGACCTCCAAGATGATCCAGTGCAACCTTTGWGCCAGGGGCTGATGCTCTGGGTTGGGCAGAGATGGTGCTCATGGCTTAGAAAACCTGTATTTCATACACTCAGTGAGAAGGAGCAAAGCCCAATTCTAACCCTAAATCCCATTTTCATCCCTGTGCCTACCYAATGGAATCAGGATTAATGTAACCACGTGTGCAGGGTTTAATGGTGAGCTGTTCTGGTGTACAAAAAGAATAAGAGAGACTGAGTAAAAAAACTCAACTTTCCTGTGCTCTGCAGAAAAGCCAGGCCCCTTTTGGCTAGTGGAGTACAACATCCAACTCTTGCAGCCAGAATTAAGGCASAGGAGTAGATAAAATTTTGTATATATGAACTCAATACCTAAAAAAATGARGGCACTTTTGGAGCAATACCCATTTCTTTGTTGTTAAATGGCTTTCCAATACAACCTGTATCTGTATTAAKTGATATGGGAATAAAAGTCCTAAAAATCCCATTGACTTTGCAATCATTAAACAAAGCCCCCCAAACAACCCAGGAAGATGTACATGATTTTTAATTATCTAATGCATGTATATATCCTAAATATAGACAGATAATCTATTTTTATGCCTCATCCTAAAGCTCCTCTAATAACTGCACTCCAGCTCAGGTAATTTAATTTCATATTCTTTCAAGAACACACTACTGCAGTCCTATTTAAAAGATAATAATTCTTTTGAAGAACTTGTTAGAAAGGCTGATGGAGTTCAGAGGAATTCTACACCCAGGTGGGATTTCTTAGGAAGTTTTTAGAAAGCAAATCAATAGGAGTTTACAGATTGCAAATCTGATCACACTCCTGGCTGTCCCCAGAGGAAGCTGTGGAATTGTCATTTCAAGTGAGGGGATCTCAGCAGAATTAGTTCTCTGCCCTGGAAAATTGCTAAAGGACATTGGACAGCAGGCTGGAGCAAAGGCACTCACAATCAATAGAACAATACTTGTGTTATTTATCCTGGCAGGCTTTTTTACCCTGATGCTGATCTCTACCATAAAAAAAAAGGGTAAAACTTCCTTTATGCTTCAATATTTCATAGAATCATCTGAATAAGGTGGGATTTGGGGAGGGTCTAAGGAGAGGATATTGATGCACACGATATAARTGGAAGAGCTTTGCTTGTAGTTCATTAAATCAAACCTTACTCTAGAGACCCAAAATTCTCTCAAGCCTCTTGGACTTATTTTTTCTCCCCATCCCCTGCCTTACTTCTACTGGTTCAAGAAGTCCCAGCTCACTAAYAATTCCAGAATGYTCTGGGTGGGAAGYGACCTTAAAATCCATTCAGTTCCATGGGCAGGGACACCTCCCACTATCCCAGGTTGCTSCAAACCCCATCCAGCCTGGCCTTGGGCACTTCCAGGAATCCAGGGGCAGCTCTGGGCACCCTGTGATATTGAAAGCACTTGTTGCTAGTTCTGTGTGAATGATGTGGGKTGATAAAGGTGCTTCACAGAAAAACAAACCTGAAGGTCAATGCCATGAGAGTTCTCTTCTGTAAAGTTTTAGGGAAACAACCAAGAAACTGATTATTATCTGCTGTTTTCTCCATGGGCACAGGAATGCCTGAGAAATGTCACCTGTGGCACTGTCCCCAGGTGGCTGAGGACTCAGACTCCATTAGACAGGACAGCAGTGTCACAGAGTGTGGGAGTTCAAGAGAGTCTCAGTGTTTTTTCAGTTCAAGAGAGAAGGAGAAATGTGGGAAATGGATTTGTAGAGAGTTCTCAGAGCCTGACAGAAAGCCCACACACTGTGCATCTGTATGCAACCTTTGAGATAAGAAATGCTGACTTAGYAATGCCATTGAGAGAGAAATGGAGCTAGAAAAAAGTTTCAAAAGATGGCCTTGCAAATAAGACTYGGTATTTTGGAGAAATAGAACTGTGAAAGATGCATTGTAGCAGGACCCACGAGGGGTAGTTTTAAATTATTMGATTTAAGGCATCTACAGCATGGTATGGCAAAAAGCTGATAGGCCAAGAAACGCTTCTAGTGTTTTGTAATTAAGAAATAATTGGCTTCTGATTGTGATGGTGTGAATTATAACAATCTGTATTGTCTCACCCTTCTAATGAGACTGAAAATGGAATAAAAGCTTTTGAAACACCCCTCAGTTGCCCCATCTCTGGGTCAGAAAAGGGTATTTGTCCAACAAGAGAGCAGCACAAGCAGGTGCTGCTCCAGCAGCTTCACCTTGGAATGCCAACAGGCAGGAACAAGGGAAGAAATTCTCCACAAGTGGAGAAATCCAGAATTACCCCTGGCAATTACCCCTGGCACTGGTTAGAGGATCAATGCCCATGYCCATCTGCAACTGTCCCCAAGCTGTTCTGCCAAGCCCCAGTTTTGGTAATACCAAGCTTGCCAACATCTCACAGCTGACTTTTTCATCCAAAAAACGATGGTAGCTTGTTGCAGACATCTTATATGAAAAATCCTTTCCTTAGGATTTTTCCTCCTGAGAAGCTGAGAGGCCTCAGGAACAAAATGTAAACAATGATTATCTGCTGCTGTGGAATGCAACAGGTGCATCTGTGATTGGTCTTATGTGGTTGTTTCCAATTAAGGACCAATCACAGTGAGCTGGCTCGGACAGAGCGCCGACCCACAAACCTTTGTTATCATCCCTTTCTATTATATTCTTAGCTAGCCTTCTGATGAAACCTTTTCTTCTAATCTTTTAGTATAGTTTTAATGTAATATATATCATAAAATAATAAATCAAGCCTTCTGAAACATGGAGTCAGATCCTCATCTCTTCCCRKATCCWYGYACCCCTGTGAACACCACCACAGTAGCTGAGAATATGCTTCACCAGGCARGCAAGCAAATCAGGAATGCAGATAAAAAGAGCTGTGGTTATGCTGAATTTGCCAGAGCAAATGCACATCTCTGTGCACCTTCCTCACCTCAAGAGYGGAAACAGGAGATGAGAAATGACTTTCTCCAGCCCCATTTGTGTTGGACTGCATGGAAAATTACAGAATTATGCATTTTAGTGACCCAGGGAGAAGCTGACAGACGTTTTTACTTAACACCAACCTATTACTGACTCAGAACAGAAGAAATTCAAACAAAACCCCCCATAATTTCCATATCTGACTTCAGTAGGTGGGACTACTCCCAATGAGGGGGTGGGAGACACTTAAAAAACATTGTTTTCTCCTTTTTAAAATTTTTTTTCATTTGCCTCGAACACCTCCCAGCCTCTCCTTTTACTCCTACTATGTGAGCATGTTTTGGATAGAGGATGAACAAACTCTTTTCTAGAGCTGAGCCCACAGTTCCAGGGCTGCCTTCCTTTAAGGCCTCTCCTGTACATGCAGAGGATTTTCAGGAATGTCTGAAGGATTCCTGCAACCTCCTGCTTCTTTCACGTGAAAAACTCCCTTCCATGGAGAAATCTGTGCAATCAAAAATCTCTCCCAGGAATGTCCTCTGGGATTAGAATTTGCCCACACCAACAGGAAAAGCTCTCAGGAGAGCAGCTACTACTTAGTGACAGCTTCATTGTAATAGAAATGAGCCTCTTCGTGAAAATGGAAATTACAGCTTCATGATGACCATGAAAATAAAGGTAAGGATATTTTCTTTTCAATCCCATCTTGTACTGAGAGGAACAAAAAATACTTTTTGTGTTATCAGGTTAGCGTTTTGTTTTGTAGAGTTTGTTTCYATTTCTACCCTGAACAGCACCCTAGGAATGGCCTGACCTGAGAAAGACAAATTCAGAGGTAAGAGTGCATAAAGAGCTCTGGTTACTCAGAGCTTTATATCTCACCATCAAAAATAACAACATAAATAAAATAATTATATCTTATCAACTGTTTGGCCAAACTACAGCTGCTTTTGGTGAGCAACTCTCTCTTTTGGGAGATTTTGGAAAARATTGTGGAGGTATGGCCACTGTGAAATCCAGTTCCTTCCACAGCTCACTGAGACAGCCCCCTTTGTGCAATGTCCATCAGGGAAACAGCCACTCTCCATATATCAGGAAGGTTTCCTCTCTTCTCACTCAATTACCATAAAAATTTTACCACAAGGCTGAGGCACAGATTTTTTTTCCCCTCTAGACCTTAACAAAACTTGTCATATGCTCATAATAAGTTTAACTGCTAGAAAACATCTGTTAGGTTAGGAGGTAAAATYGTGATAAAAAAGCCCTCAGGATGAGGATGACTTTGAAAGATATTTTCCCGAGCAAATTATGGAAATCCTCCTGATCTGAAGAGAAATGCAAATTAGCAGAAACTCCGTATTTCTGACAGCCCCTAAATCTCCTGTTGCTTTGTAAAACCCACTCCAAACCCAAGGCAGTGCTGCTCTTTATTTAATCTCAGCCCACCTCCACAATGGCCTTTAAAGTTTGGCTCTGAGAGGCCAATTTTGAGCCACGCTGAGATTTGCAGGAGTTGAATGGAAGGCACCAACCTGGAGCTGTGCGTCCCCACATTCAGCATAAATCCCTCTAAAGCCAATAAAAATGGAGTTAATTATAGCAGTTTCACCATGGATATGTAGGTTATGCAACTCAGAAGAACTCAATAACCATTTTAATGGGGGTCATCACTATTCAGAGAGACATTGGAGAGAATGCTCTACGTGGCTTAATTGTTTAAATGAAAAGGTTTCAGCAATTTGCAAAGCTGATTTTTATGTTTTCTATAGAACAACGTGTCTTTGCTGCCGTGAAACACAGGGGACAACAGAAAGCCACAGGCAGGGAGAGGAAAGCTCCTGCCATCACCTCCAAGCTCCTGCTGGGCACTGGGCATTTCAGCTGAAATGGCCTCTTTTCCCAAAGAGAATTTATCAGAATTAATCAATAGGCAGCTGGGGATCAGATCTTCAAAACCAGGCAGCACCCAGCAGCTCTCACCACGGCCTGAACGTCCACTTCAGCAGATGTTCAAGCAACTGGAACAATTTTGGGAATGGAGGTTGACCCCTTTTGCAGACAAAAGGCAGAATGATTTGTATAAGCATAATTTTTGTTCTCCCCCTACCATTATACTCTGGAGAAAGAGCATTCATGGGTTCCTGGGCACTGAAAATAGGTTAATAAAACTTCAAACAGATCAAATTCCTTGCCTGGTATTGTTCCAAATGCCCAGCAGTTGTGAGGGCCCATATTTTACAATCAGTATTGCAAGAGYCAATGTTTCATTGAGAGGTTCTCCTACCCCCACTGTCAAAGCACAGACCTTGAAGAAAAATGGAAATTTGGGAGATAAGTTTCCCAACTTCACGAAAAAAATCTGACTGTGACAAGCTGTCAGATCTAAAAAAGTCCAAAACCCAAAACACCAACCCAGCACCCCAGAAGTGCTCAGGAAAGTCAGCACAAAGCTCAGGCGAAATCTCCAAATATGAGGACCATTCTGGAATGATGATGCACGTGCATTCATGGTTCCTGGGCACTGAAAATAGGTAAATAAAACTTCAAACAGATAAAATTCCTTGCCTGGTGTTTTTCCAAATGCCCAGCAGTTGTGAGGGCCTATATTTTACAATCAGTATTGCAAGAGACATTGTTTCATTGAGAGGTTCTTCTACCCCCACCACTCTCAAAGCACAGATCTTGAAGAAAAATGGAAATTTGGGAGATAAGCTTCCCAGCCTCATGAAAATCTGACTGTGACAAGCCCCACATCTGAAAAAGCCCCAAACCCAAAACACCCACTCAGCACAGCTGTCTCTTATACACATCTAGATGTGGAGGTTCTTCTACCCCCACCACTCTCAAAGCACAGATCTTGAAGAAAAATGGAAATTTGGGAGATAAGCTTCCCAGCCTCATGAAAATCTGACTGTGACAAGCCCCACATCTGAAAAAGCCCCAAACCCAAAACACCCTCTCAGCACCCCATTCTGAGAACCATTCTGAGATTCTTTGAAAACCTGTCAGATATTTTAAAATAAAAACATATTAAAGGATTTAAAATAAAAACTTAAAATTCTGTAGAACATTTTTTCATGCTATGGGAAACAAAAGAATTCTTTTCCCACTATGTTTGGCACAAAGATCTCTGGGAAAGCTGGAAAAGGTTCTGAAATGTTTCTGTTCTGAAATCTGCTTCCAACAGTAGTTTATGTCCAATTTGCTTTCTATACTCCACTTATTTATTTAAAACTTAGTAATAAAAAATGGCACTGGGGAGGCTCAAATTTGCAGCACTCAGCAGTTACCTGGTCAAAAGTGCTCAGTCTGAATGTTAAATTAGAGCCACCAATTAATATTAATTAAAACAATCCCTGAGGTGTAAAACCTGTCCTATTTAGGGGAAAGGCAACAAAGTCCTACAGGATTTTTAATTATCACACATTGCTGTAATTGCTTCACCCATCCTGATTATGGCCTTGGGGACACAGTGGCAGCTCCGTGGCACCAGGGTCACTGGCTTTGGGATTTGGGAATTCCTTCCTGTGGGAAGGAGGGGGTTGGACAGCAGGTTACAGAACAGGGGACCAGAACTGGGATTTGGACAGGAAAAATGATCCTGGGCTTCTTCCCAGACATGCCTCCACATCCAACCCTGATGTTTGACACTTCAGGGCTTCACAAAGGATTCATGCTTGGAAAAGAGGGGAAATGGAATGGTTTTGAGTCCTCTGGAAGGTACTCAGACAAAAAAATGTGTGGTGCTAACGTTCCATTGGCTAACAAGAATCCTCTCTGACACATTACTCCACTTATTTCATGGCTGTTTTGATTCAAGCACTAAAAGCTCTGCAAAACTGAGAAAAAAAATAAAATAAATCAAAATTTAAACCCTGTAAAAGCAATTTTGCAGCTCGGGTCTTGAGGGAAGGACAAAAACTTTGGGCATTCAATAATTGAAGCTGCATAAGCAACAGCAACTGGCAGGATTACASAGCAGAGCTTTTGACAGGCATTTCATGGAATTGCAGATGCTCCACCAGGCACACAAGGAGGACTGGTTAAGTTCCCAATGCATTTTTTAAAGAGGGAATTGGAGCTATCCATTCCAGGTCATTACTCATGGAAGACAAGGAGACTTCCAGCTTCTCTGGAAGGTGGTTACTAAAGAACTCTTTCTGGGAACACACTCCTTCTATTATTCCCCCCCAAATTATATTTATATAATAAATATAATTCTATTATATTTAGTTCTCCATAACTGAAAAATAAACCTGATTATCAACATACATTTTTGGCCTGCCCAGTGCATCTTTGCAATATTATTTTATCTCATTTGCACCATCAGGAAATCCAGTTTTCGGTGGGCTAGAAATCTGCTCCCTTTACCTTCTGCCTAACAGAATCCCAGAACTGTTTGTTCATGGGGCTGCTTATTATTGGAATGTCTCAGTTGAAAAGGGGTGAAACATCCAAAACAGCTTCCAGCTGCAGTTTTGCTCTGAAATCACCCTGGCAGCAGGCAGCATTAAACACATCTGGATGCCACAGAACATGGGATAGGATGAGCAGGAACTGGGTTCTGAGGTGTGGAGCTGCAGTTTTCACCCCTCAAAGGACAACTTGGGAATGTCAATGTGAATCCTGCAGAGCCTTAACATTTTTTTTGTCAGAATTGGGATTAAATGTGTGAGATGGTGTTTCTTGTTGGGACTCAGATGTTAATTAGCTCTTATCTATATTACAGTCTCACAAACCCTGAGTTCTACAGCYCTTCAGTCTAACAAACTAAAAATGGAGCTCCATCTCTCTACAAGGCCTTTTAAGGATAAACTGTCTAATTAAGAAATGACATCTAAATTATTTGTACTTTTAACGCAATAACCAACCACCTGTGGCCCACATTGGGACTTTTTTATCCAATTACACAAAACCACCCAAACCTATGGAGAAGGTGAAGAAAAAGGTGAAGAAGAAGGACCAGCCTCTGCCCTAAAACCTCCATCTTGTTTATATATATTTCTATATTCTAAAACTTTAAACTCCAAGTTTTCCACCRTGTGATATTACACACTTCTATTTAAACTCCACACCCACAATCCCAGTTCTATCATTCCATTTTAGAAACCTTTTCCATGACCCCAGGTCAAATAGAGCATTCTCTTARGAGTCAGTACCTACRAGCACAAAAAGTCTAAAATTCTCAGTGACCAGAATTCCAACAGAATCCTACAGTGTACCCAACATATTTTAATGTATGTTGCAGAGTCATTGAAGGACTACATAAAAGAGAAGGCTTCTCCCACTCTGTTCTGCTGAGGAATTTATAAAACAGCAGCTCCCTTCCCCTCCTGGGAGGATTTTTAGGCTGGATTTTTAGGGAAAGGCTCTTCCCCCATGGGTCATGGGGCAGTGAACCCCATGGAATGTSCCCAAGGAATGGGGTCAAAGGATTTGAAGGCTACAAATACAGCATTCCCTAGAAAAATTGGGTTTTGGCAGGAAGTTTCTCCTGGGAGAAATGGCAAAGCCAATTCTCAGTGCAACACAATAATTTCCATTATTTAGGAACGTTTGGGAATGCCACACATCCCAAGTTTGGATTGTGAAAATCATTCCAAACCCTTGGATACCYGGAGAAATCTGGCACAGTTGCAGGATATGTCATTTCATCTCCACTGCCWGCTCACTGAAAAATTTATGTGCCCATTACTACCTTTGATGATTATAACCATGTCATTTACTTGGTCTAAAGCGGATGTCAGAATATACCCTGTCTTGATGATAGCAATAAAGAAATCAAAGGAAAAAAAATCATTCCACGGCAAAAAAAAAAAGTGATTAAAATTGCTATGAAATTCCCATTACTGCTGGACTCCTGATAAAAATCATGACCTTGGCAATCAGCACTTGGAGGGAAGTATTAGCAGGGCCACTGGTAAAAGGAAATCAACTCTYAAGTCAACAAGAAATCATCAAGTCAACAAGAATCCCTCGAGGAGGTTGGATTGCGCTTACATATTAGCCCCATGGCAGTAGCCTGACTTGGCCTGGGCTTGCTGAGAATGAGATTTAAATGAGATTTTCAGGGCCTAGCTCACATTTGGGGTTCTGCTGGTGACACATTTGCTTTGGGAGGCTGRTCAGGGCTGCTGCAAAGCCCCAGTGCCACAGGGTATGGGGCTGGGCACACCTTCCTCTCCTCTCCCARCCAGGCTGTTGCTCTTTTCCATGGGAAATGATCTTGGTTTGGTTCTTGTCCCCATGTAAAAATGAAAATCCAACATTTCTGCCTCTAAAAACACAAAGCACATTAAATGCAGGATCCACAGCAGTGACTGATCTGTCTCCACAACAAAAATAAGTGGCATTTTTACAATATTTTTTCCCTGCCCCTATTTTCCCTATTCTTACTACAACACCTTCCTCTAAAAAAATCAATGTAACCCTTCAAGTTCCTGGGTGTAAGATAAATTGATTGRACACAGAAAAGGTCACTTATTTCAGTAAAATGCAAACTCTGGGCCTGTTTGCTCATGGAGCAGAGCCTGGGAGAGCACAGCACTGGAGATTSCCATGGCAGGAGCTCTCTCCCCAAAGCTTTGGGCATTTGGGACAGTCCCTGRACCTCTCCTTGGCCACAGGTTCCAGACAGAAGGAAAAACAGGCAAACAGAGGCAGTAAATTACTGCAAAACCTCTTGGAGCTCTCAGCTGTAATGCAAACATTGCATAGGAAAGTGCCTTCTTAGCCTGAATCTTTCTGCCTTTACAATTTAAACCCTACACAGCTACACTGATATCACAGCAAAGCAACAAGTCCAGTGTAAACATAAAAGCAGCAATCCCCAAAACAGCTCAGTGAAGCTGTTTTACCTGTTTCTGTAAAATCATTATCTAAGCACATACACCCAGGCATCCCTCCTCAGAAATGCTTGSATATAAACTTCAAATTTGAAAACTTAGGCTGTCCCAGCCAGGAGAGCTCTGCAACCTTGCAGGTAACATTTGCTAAATGCAAAGGAAAAAATCACTTTGTTTGCTTTTGCATTGAAACTTTCTAAAGAAACCAATTAGGTAAAWATAATATTAATAGTAATAATAGTAATGATAGTAAATAATAGTAATAYTAAACAAATAAAGAAAGCAAAGAAAACCCACCCAAAAACTACAGGCAAGACAGTAAAACAGCCAAGGATTTCAAYCCTACAAATACAGTATGCCCTGGAAAAACAGAACTTTGGCTGTTAAATTTGAGGTTGGSCTGGGGACAGAGTGCATTTGGTCTGATCTTATTTCTAGCACAGGCTAAGGTTAGGAAACATGGACCGAGAAGTTGCAATATCAGCACTGTAGCTCTAATTATCTCCATATAATTTATATAATTTAAGAATATTTTGTGTCCATCTGCTGAGAAGTTGAGTTGATAATTCAGGCCCACTTATCAGACTTCCACACCCTCATCTCTTGTCRCCAACACTGGGGAAGAAGTCATCCATGGACACCAATGGATATAACATTGCAGGAAGCAGTCAATCCTTTCATCTTCGGGTGCTTAAAACACACGGGCTGTTCTGCCTGCTTTCTGTAGTGACAGGACACAGGGAATGCCTTCAAACCCACAGAGAGAAGGTTTAGATTGGGTATTAGGGAGGAATTGTTCCCTGGCAGGGTGGGCAGGCCCTGGCACAGGGTGCCCAGAGCAGCTGGGGCTGCCCCTGGATCCCTGGCAGTGCCCAAGGCCAGGCTGGACTCTGGAGCTTGGAGCAGCCTGGGACAGTGGAAGGTGTCCCTGCCCATGGCAGGGGTGGCACTGGATGGGCTTTAAGGTCCCTTCCAACCCAAACCATCCTGGGATTGTGGGATTCCAGATCCCATCCTAGGGGCAGGCACATTTCTAAGACTCCCAGACTGCTCCCATCTTCKATGCCCTCAGGAAGGCCAGAGCTGCCTCAAACCCTGCAGAGAATCCAGCACATTTCTCACCCCATCAGGGACACTGTGCTCTGGGCCTGGTGAAGCCCTAAACCTTTACAAGTAAGGTYGTGCTGGCTCCCAGGTTGGARTCYYTGACATTGGAYYTKTTTTCCAACCTCAATGGTTCTATGATTCTGACCCACAGGAAATTCCAGGCAGAACTCAAAGAACCCCGGCAATCACTCCAGATTCCTGAGGTGTGAGTGGCTGCAGTGCTGGAGGTGCCCCCTGAGCTGGGTTTGGGGTGGGGTGGTGGCAAACAGGCTGGCACAGAGCCTGGGACTCAGGCTCAGCAGCAAACCAAGCCCAGGTGATGCACACTCTGGCCTTTTGCCCTTTCTTTTCTCCCCAGACTGAAATGCCAAATAGATCCAGGCTGATCCTCTCAAAGCTAGGGGTTTGTCTGAGATCTGGGAACACAAACTATGCACAGATAAATGAAGAGCCATTAGATGTTCAGTCCTCATCCAGTCAGACACAGCCTCTTGGAAAAGCCTTAAAGGTTTTTCATGCCAACAGCCACTTCCAAGGGATTACTGCTGCACTCACACAGAACCCTGGACACGGGTGTTATATCCAGAATTTAGTTTCATGGATAATTGTCCTCTGGAAAGCAGTAAGACAATGTCTGCCAGTACAACTTCTCAGTAAAAGCTCATTTTTCATATTCCAGCCCCACTCTGGCTGACCTGAACACTCAGAGCCTTAATTGATGCACATGTGAAGCATTTCATGCACTCCTTGTTCAAGTCATCTCTTGTAGGAAACATCTCCTCTCTTCTCAGCAAGATGCTAAGAGAGCCCCAAGGACACACAGGATTTACACCAGTATTGCACAGAGTGAGAAGAGCTATTGCTTCTGGTGACATTCTGCTTGCATTGAAATAGAGAAAAAAATCTTCCTACTTAAGGGACTTCCTTTAAGCTGGAARTTAAACCATCTGATACATCAAGAGAGGTCTGAGGTACACAAATAAAGCCCTGTCTTCTTTTGAAAATTAAATACATTGATTTTAAATATTTAAGAATGTATATATTTTTATATATATATTTATATATACTTTTATATTTAGGGGCTAGGACTAGATTATGTTTAAGGTCCCTTCCAATTGAAACACTTCTAGGAATTTGTTTTGGTTTAGGGCCAATTTGGGAGAGGATTTTTAAAGGTTTTTTTTTAAGAAAAGCCAGATTTGATTGTTGTTTTTTTTAATTGGTTTGGGAGAAAATATGTTTTTAGAGAAAAGTGGAAAATAATTGTTTATTAAACAATAAAATAGTAAAACTTAAACAATATTAAACTATAAAATTTTTTGTTGTTTTAAAAGAGATGACAAATCTAGACAAGTTTTTTTTGGGGGTTGTAGTTCGGCTTATTTAGTTTTTTATTAGTTTTTTTTGTGTTGGAAATGCTGCAGCCCAGACCTGCTTTGAGGCATTATAGGTGTGAGTTGTTGGTGTTTTTTGGGTGTTTAGTTTAGAGTAGGTTTAAACAGCTTTAAAGAAAATGGGAAAAAATACAGGGAAATTTTTGTTTTAGTTAGCTAAAACTAACTGAAAGTAAAGGAGAGTTTTGTTTCATTGTTTGTTTATTTGTAGATAATATAGTTTAGTAGAAGGAATGTGGAAGAGTGAGTGTAGTGTTTCAAAATAAACTGTGTGGGGTTTTCTTTGGTTTTTCTTTTACTTTTTGGAATAAGTTTTTAAGGTGTAAAACAGAATAAGACAATTTGGGATAAAAGCAATTATATAGTCAACTTAGTACATTCTACTTTTTATCCCCATYTCATCAGCTTACTATTAACACTAATATAAATTAGTGCCAGCACTCTGCTGCTCCCCTGACTTMGGGCACTGAGCACCTGCTCCCTCCCCACCCCTTCCCCTTCCTGAACCACACTTTTATTACATTCAGGTATTGTCCAACACAGCCATAACTGGAGCTCACTAAATAAATTTGCTTGAGAAATTTATACAGGGTTTGAAAGTTTAATGCAACTGCCAAAAGATTTTGGAGTGCTGGGAGAATTAATCTTGCTACTCATTACATTTATTGATTCCAATCAAGCTRCCAGACATCAGCATAGGTGCCACTGCTAAGAAATAAAAAGTTTCCAGGAAATCTCCACGTAAATCTGAAGTGACTGCCAGCTTTGGGGAAGGGAGGAGAGCTGAGGAAGAGCTGTGCAATCTACATGCCAGTAAATGCTCATGGGCTGTCAGGCACCACTTGAGCAGCTTCTCTCCAACACTGCTTTTAGAACCAGAMGAGACTTCAAGTCTCAAGATGAGACTTCAGCCCTCCAGCCTGCAAAAGGGCCAATATTCATAACAGTGCTTTCTCTTTCAATAATCTGTCAGTTCAATTAGGGATGAAAAGCAAAAAGGCACTTCCACACATAAAAGTTGGGGGTTTTTTCATCTTTTTTTAATTAGAAGCTGAATCTAGTTGAAGGTAGAAGCTGAGAAGCCATGCAATCATTCTACACTAAGTAAATAGAAAGAATAACTTTGCTGCTACATCTGCCCTCCAGAACAAGTGGAGGCTTTTCATTTGAGGATGGAAGAATACAACAAATGTGAGTTTTGGAAATAATTTACCACATTTGCCTGAGTTAACCTGAGAMAAAAAGAGCACTTGGGAAGGGATGAAAAACAATGACACAATTCTTTGTTTTCTACAGCTCCTACCCCAATCCTCCCCTAGGACTGGAGTGCAAACCACAGCTACTGCTGAGGGAACACCACAATCCAGCATTTCAAAGAGTTTGGTTGAGTACACCATGAGATAAATATTTTATTTACATGACTGAAAACTGATTTTAACATAATTGCTTTTCTTTTTTTTTTTTTTTGTGTGTGTGTGAGTGTGGTGGTTTGGTATGGAGGTATCTACAGAAGTAATGTAAACCTCTGTGTAACTGACAATTACAGTCAATAACCTCAGCCTCAAAATCTCAGCTCAAAATCTCAGCCTCAAAAAGCTCTCAAATCTCAGCCTCAAAAATTCAGCTCAAATCTCAGCTCAAAATCTCAGCCTCAAATCTCAGCCTCAAATCTCAGCCTCAAAATCTCAGCCTCAAAATCTCAGCCCTCAAAATCTCAGCCTCAAAATCTCAGCCTCAAAATCTCAGCCTCAAAAATCTCAGCCTCAAAATCTCAGCCTCAAAATCTCAGCCTCAAAATCGTCAGCCTCACAATCTCATTTTAAAAAGAAATCGAAAATATCAAAACTAAATCAGCAAAAACCAAAACCATAACAATGTGCTATAGATTATAGAAGGCTACACTGGAAAACACTTGGGAAAAGAATTATTCCAAGAGTTAGCTGCAACTCTGAGTTTCTGAAGTACCATGTTTACTTGTAGTGGTTGCAATAAATAAGAGCAGTACTGAAAACAGSCCCATCTGAAAGACCTTTCTGGATCACCTGTAACAATAATAAWAACAATTTCTTGAATTGGTTGGGGTGGCTCATATTAAATAGAATAAATATTTTAAAACTTCCCTATTTCTGAGCATTTTGCTTTCAATTGAAATTTATAAGAGAACAACACCTGCAATGCTAAATAGAAAAATGTCAATAACTTGCCAGAATTCCTTGATGTTTGCCATTTTGCACAAATACGACCTGGATGTACTTTAATCCTTGTTCGGCCTTACAAAATTAAGTGGAAACTAWAAATAATGATCAGCCTGTTCCATTTGAATTCTCTGTTTTTTCTGTGTCATCATCTGACTTTGCAAATGAGGGTGATTTTGGGACATGCTCTTAAACAGCACCATAAAAAGTAGCTTAAAAATTTCCTTTCTAGGTTCATTGTAAACCTGTTGTCTCCCCAAAAATAAAGGAATTTTCTGCCTAGATAACACCTCACCTAGCACAGGCACCTATCAAGCAGCAGGATCAACCTGTGGAATTTTGTGTGCAAGTTTCCATTAGCTGATGSTGCTGGGAAGGATTTGCTGCTCCACTCCTGACACAAAGGAGAGTTTATTGCTGACTACCTCCAGTAACTGAAAGCACAGGTACAACCCTAAAAACCTCACAGCAATTTTATTCTCTGTTAACTCAACAAAGAGGGAGTATCAGCTAGGAGAGAATGTGCTAAAACATAACATATAATATTAAAAAACAACCAACCAAACAAACAAATAAAACAGAAATAAACTATTTCAATGTTGCCTTTTGAATATATTTGGAGATCTCACTGAGAATCACCAGCACAAATGTTAATTAACTGGGCTGGCTGACAAAGGAAACAGATGTGAGTACAGTAATCTTGTGCACTGGAATTAATTACATCAAATTTTAGGTGATGACACAAATAAAGGTCAGGTTGTACTGCTGAGATGKTCAAGAACACAAACTGCAAATCTATTGCAACATTTAATAACCCCCCATTCCCCACAGGGCAGGAACCCTTTCAGGCAGCTGTGTGATGAGCAAATACTTAAATGTCACACCTGGAAAATTACCCAACCTGTGCCTCCCACATCAGATGTTTCCCTTTTAAAACCCAACSAGAGCAGCTCTGTTTCTGATGCATGGGAGACAATTCACACTCTCTTTCTAATTGCCAGCTACAATTTTATCCACAATTTCAACCCTGAAAAGGATGCTTCCCATCAGCTGCAAGCAGAGAAGAAAAGGCTGGAAGGGAACATGACTCTCATGTGTTTGGATATCCCCTGCAAACCCTAGTTAAGAATGTTTTATCCAGCCCCACAGTGGCATTCCCTGAATTCTACTGTGATTTAAAAGCATTGAGTAATGTGATAGCTGATCTCATCTTCAAGCTACTTTTGAAAACTTGCTTTCCATTTCCATTCGGGATTTATCTGATTTCGGCCTCCTGCAAGGATCCTGACCTGCTCCTCTCTGTCACTCCAATCTGCCTCCAGTATTCAAGCATTTCATTCAATCTCTGCACCTCTAACCTGTCAGCTCCTTAGAAAATTTTATTCTCAGATATTTGATCACCAGAACCAACATAAAATTAAYCATTAGGTAAATTTACCAAACTTAAGCAAATTAACGTATGAGGTTCCATGGCGAACTTTATAATAAAGATATATTTTAGAGAGATAAAGATATATATTTAGGTTGGATATCAGGAGGAATTTTTTTTCTGGAAAGAGTACTCAGGAATTGGAAGAGGGACATTGGTGGAGTCCCCATCCCTGCAGGTGTCRCAGGAAGGGCTGGAGGTGGCACTCAGTGCTCTGGGCTGGGGACAAGGTGGGCACTGGGCACAGCTGGGACTCCYTGGGCTGGCAGGGATTTTCCAGCCTCAGGGACCCTGGGATTGTCTACTTTATTATTTAAAAAGTATTTATTATTAAAAGTGCGTTCCCTGCATCCAACAGCTACTCCAAAAAAATGAAATTAAAGAAAGCCCCTCACCTTTCAGCCCTGGGTTGGTGTGTGGCTTCCAATGAAAGCTCCAGCTGACTGCACTGTATTCCTTCTTCTRCTCTGGGCTCTTTTCTTCTTCCACAGCTCCCCCAGCCTTGCTTGTCAGCTGCACCTTATTCCAGGGCCYTGCAGAAGCACCCAGGGCATCATCCCAGAGCAGCTCCCTTGCCCTCCCCCTGTGCTGGCTCAGCAGGCTCCTCCTGGTGCTGCAGGCAGGGAGAAGCCCATGCTCTGTGGGAGAGAAAGCCAGGGTATCAGGAGGAAAGCCAGGAAAGCTCAGAAGGCACAGCCATGTAGCTCTCTCCATAGAGAGCAGGCAGGCACAACTTCCCAAGGATATTTCCTGGGAACCTCAGAGAAAGAGGAAACAATTCTGATTGTCTCTATTCCCTGCTCCTGTTGTTTTTGCACATGTGGAATGTGTTAGGAAGATTGTTTTCCTGAAGGGAGTTCTTAATTGGATTCTGGTGATGGTTGTTTATATTTATTGGCCTATTGGGTCAAAGCTGTGTCCTGACTGTCTTGAGACAGCCACAGCTTTTTCTTTAGTATTCTTTAATACTCTTTGTAGTATAGCATTTCTTTAATATAATGTAGTATTAATATAATATAGCACAGTCTTAATAAAGCAATTGTTCAGCATTCTGAACCATGGAGTCAGATGCCAATCATTCCCTGCTACTGTCTGTCTACTGTACAGCCAGACCTGGGATGGGACACAGCTGGGACAGAGCAGCAGAGAATGATCCCAAGGGAAGTGCCTTCCAAACCAGCAGTGGCTCTTAAATTCAAAGAAATTACTTGGCCCCTCTTCTCCCCCAGACTCTTTCTAGGTGTTTCAGACTGGCAATAAACAGCTGCAAAAATCCCAGAATGGTTTGGGTTCAAAACAATCCCCTAAACCATCCCCAGAATGGGTTAGCTTGGAAGGAACCTTAYAGATCATCTTGTTCCAAACCCTCCAGCAATATTTCCTAGAAAAAGACTCCTGCTCATTGTTCTGCTCTTCACATGGAAAAAAAAAAGCCCCTAAACTCTTACTACTCTTTATTAACTACAGCTTAAAACCTTATGTGCCTTCAGCAAACCCCAAGTGATGTTAAAGAGAGGTTCAGGGGCATTCACCAGAATGCAGAAAACGRAACAGGAATATTTCTTGTTTGTTCTCATCAGAACAAGGGGGCWCTTTAAATAAAGACCATTTTGTGAAGAGATTCCAAAATCCTAAGGAAAATATAAAGTGCAAGGCTTATTTTTCAAATTAAAAGATCATTAGGATATAAAAATTGCYAGCTAAAATTTCTTTAAAACATCAGAAAAGCTTGCATTTCATGACCGTAATAGTTTTTCAAGGAAAAACTAAGTGAAACCCAGTGAAATGAGTTTTTAATATCCAGTTAATGGGCAGAMGATGATTTGCACAGAGCCACAGCACCAGCCTGGGGGCTGCAGCAGGCACAGGAGCCTCGAGCTGAGCTGGAGCTGCTGCACCAACAAAGGTGGAAGCAGAGGAAGATCTGAACCAACAGCTCTTGTTGTTTGAAAAAAAAAAA
>NDFG01004468.1:0-157522 GCA_002167245.1 Sporophila hypoxantha | reverse complement strand
TTTTRRTWYWTWWAAAAAATCAATTAGAAACARTTTTCATAGATAAATYAGATAAAACTTTGGTCCAAATTGTGAGAAAAAAGCCTGTGCAATGCCGTGGCTGAAAGCCTTGGGAACACAACCTATGGGATGAGTTTGGCTGGGAAGGAAGCAGGGCAGAACAGTGGAGTTGCTTTAACCATGCAGGAAATTGTGGCTAAAGGAAATATTTCCCTTTCCAAATCAGAGCTACAAATGCTCTAAAACTGCTATAAACGTTCTGGAGTTAATAAATAAGATTTCTATTATTCTGTTTAAGAGTTCTTATAAGAATTCTTGATTTGTATATGAATTCTTCTTAATAAGAATCTTAATTTATTAATAAGGAATCCTATCAGAAATTCTTTACTTTACTCCTATCAGAAGTTCTTTACTTCTTTGTCACAGGGATGAGTAGAGATGGTTGTGTAAGGAGCTGGTGCCAAGGAACAATAATCCCCCCTTGGATGTGAAGGAACCTGGAGCCACTGACAACATACAACATCCCTTAGCCATGAGTCACATGCTTCAAATTATAATACTCATGAAATTGAGCAACACTTCAGGAGAAAGCTAATGCTGCTCCAAAGGAGGAAATGRTCCAACGTAGGAAAAGTACAAACCAGAACTTTTCTAAAGTTTGTGAAACAAGTTACCCACAAAAATCACGTGCAGGAAGTGAAGGTGTTGGAAACATRGGTGTTGGAGTTATTGAGGCAGAATTAATTCACCTCTGATGCACAGATTTGTCATGAAACCATCAGGAATCACTCCTCTGCTCCTGCCTTAGGCTCAACACCAAAGGGGGAAGAATAAAGTAAATGGTACAGCCAGAACTTCCAAGAAGAACCCTTTGATTACAGGCCTTGCACAGAACACACACACACACACGTGGATCACCCCGGTGGCAAAGGCTGTGCAGCTCAAAGAGAAAGATCCCTCCCCAAAACAAAGGCTGGCTCTCCATCACAAATATTCCCCACTCTCCTCCCCTGGTGCCAAAGAGAAAGCAGCAGCAKTTGCACAGGAGCTGCTCTCAGACAAGTGACATTTAGCCCAGTGTTCCTCCCGTCGCTGGCAATCTTCCCCCGCTCCACTGTGCTCTCATTAATAAAGAATTCAGAGGTGAGCAAGAGCTCCTCAGAATATGTCAAGGACTGGSCGAGAAATGCAGCATCAGGGAGGGAAATCCATTAGAAAAATGAAAAACAAGATCAAGCCAACCATGAATCTCACACTGCAGGACTACCAGGTTGCCTTATTAAATTGCYTGTAAGGAGAAAAATAAATGAGAGGGGTGAAATTAGGAGAAGCAGAAACCTACACAGTACTGAAGCACCTGAAAATCTCCAGGAATTCAAATAACATATTAAAAAAGAAAATGGAGAAATTTAAATCTATTTCCAGGCATTTTCTCTACAAAATCTGCACATGAACATATCCTCTGTTTTCCAGAGCTCTAAGTGTGTACCTCATGTGTACATGTGGGAAGAAAGAGAGGCTCTCATATTTAGGCATTTGTTCCAAAAACTTCTCTTCTTCCCTGTTTTCACCTACCAGACCTCCCTGTCTGATCCACCTTTCCCTCCCCTTCAAGGGTTTGGGTTCAGCAAGGATGTGGTCAAGAAAAATCCTTGAATACTCACCCCAGAGCAAGAAATTTGGGCAGGAGATAATAGACAAAGCAGCRTGCAAAGTGCAAAGGTTCAGAAGTCTCAGGTGCTCAACTAAATCCAGAGGTGTGACCTTAATTAAACCATCAAATTGCTTTATGATTCAGAATCAAAYTACAGCATGCCCCATCCTCTCCTATTTCCATCAAATACATGTCCTGGACATAAAGGGCTCCAGTTAATTAAAAAGGATTGTTGAAATCATGTAAAGCATCAGAAAAAAACTCAGAGGTAGGGTCATGCCTCTTGAAAGGGAGCATAAAAAATTAACAAAATCACATTGCAGCACTCGAGGGGAAAAAACTGAATGATGCCCATTTTTAACTTAAAATACTTT
The DNA here is from genome assembly GCA_002167245.1 of Sporophila hypoxantha. Taxonomy (NCBI): domain Eukaryota; kingdom Metazoa; phylum Chordata; class Aves; order Passeriformes; family Thraupidae; genus Sporophila; species Sporophila hypoxantha. Next base: position 155,494 of record NDFG01004468.1, on the reverse strand, counting down.
GCACTTAAAACTTTGCAGACTTGGGTTTCCAGGTGGGAAATAGATGTGCTTTGGACCCCAGTAAATACAGCATAGGATGTTTCACTATGTGCCTGTTCATTAACATTTATGAYCATATTAATTAGAGCAATCCCTACCTCTGCTCACAGTACAAAAGCACTGCATACATTTAACATCAACTGAAACCACATTAAAACTCTCAAATTTAAGGATGAGAGTTGCCAAGGTTCAAAGAGCAGGGGACCAAAACAACTGGCTWAAAGTGTTCCAAATAAACCAATCCAAAGATGAGAATATTTTWAAAATATTTTAAATATCAGAACATATAAATATATATGTCAGATTATATAGATCTATATATCAGAATATATCAATCTATATATCAGACTACATAAATATTTTATATTGAATATTTCATATTTAATATCAGAATATTTTTCCTGTACAAAGTTGACTGTATTAATGAAGGTGTTTCCTATGAGAAGACATACAATAATTTGTTTTAAAGTAAAAGGTTAATGGATATAAATTACCAAAACTGGTAGAGACAAATCATCTCATTAAGCCTGCTGACATTCCAGGATTCAGTTGTAACAGAACTGCACCAATCAGTACTCCAGCAGCCTCTAATTAATTTGTTTTCTCAGCCATTACCAACTGTAAGGAGGAAGGAAAGTTTCCCAATGCCAATGCCTCATTTTGGGGAGAATCCAGGGATGTTTTCAGATCAGGGGAACAGAGCCTTGTGAAGAAATTTCCTGAGATCAGAACAAACCATTCAAACCAACAAACCATTCTTGTCCTGCTCAGAAATGAGATGTGGACGTGACCAGGGGCAGACCCTGYTGATGGGATCCAAATCCAAATAAAGAGTGGCAGCTCCATAGGAAGAAGCCCTTTCCAGGAGCACTGCTGTGACTCAGTTCCTACATCTCCTCTTTGCTCTCCTCTCCAAGCCTGATTTCTTGTCTTCTGGCAAGAAATCTCCCTCCCAGAGTGCTGCTGGCATCTCATCACTGATACATCTGCTTCAAGCCAAGGCTTTCCTCATCTTAATGTAAAGAGATTCATGAGCAGAAAAATGCCAAGTGATCGAGTTGTCCTCAGAGGTGACCAAAYCTCCATACTGGATTTCTTATTTAACTGATTCCATCTAGAGCAGTTCCACATTCCAGGTTCTCCCTACCACCTTCCATTCTTTCTTTGCTGCACCACATATCCCCCCAAACCCAGAAAAATGAATATATCTATTTGATTAATACTTGACTTACAGCACCACTCAGTGCAACTGCAGAAATACTTCATTTTTACAACTAAACACAGCAGTAGTTCTATTTTCAGTTGGCACAGCTAAAACAGTTTGCTTGGATTAGTGTATTTTGAAGTAATCTGGTTAATAATTGCCCAYATGGAGATGATGTTGAGCTGGGGGTTGCAGCAGCTGAAATTAGACAGATCTCTTACAGTATTTCTCCCTTTTAAACTGCAAAAGGAGTATTGCTCCCATTTTAACTCCAAGCTAGGCCTGAGTTTTGTAACTAAAGCTGTGAAGCAGAATCCTGTTCGTATACATAYGAATTGTTTTCCTAATCTTCACATTTCTTAAAAGAAATTCTACTGCCAAAAACTTCATCTGGAAATTTCTGGAATTCCTCAGAGCACATCAGGCATTATGAAACTCTYGATGTGAGGAAATGGTTCAGTTCTGGCCCCAGCAGAAATTTGAATGCCAAGGCTAAACTTTAATCTTTTCACATTATATGTGAATGCTCTGGGTCTGTTTAAAGGGATCTGTCACAGAGTTGTCCTTCACAGAATCCATGGAATGTTTTGGGTTGGAAGGGACCTTAAATCCCATCCAGTGCCACCCCTGCCATTTCATGGCAATGGTTTTGCTCTACTGGTGCTGTGCAATTTAGGAATAACCAATTCCAGTCAGCCTATGAAGTMATTTAAGGCAGAGGGAAAGAATTTTCAGGTGTYCCTGGTATCAAARACCTTCTACACCTGAACATGTGCTGGTATTTTAATTTAAATCCATTGCACATCATCTGTTTTATGCTTAGAAATTTCAGACTTTCCCTTGAAGAATGTTGKAATGAATTAAAAACTTTGAGATACAGATGAGGCAGGCTGAGTCACAGCCCATTTTACAGAGAAATCCAGAGCTGTGCAGCCATGTACCCTGAAGGGGCATGACCAGCTCCCTTCTCCTCATGCCCCTCAACAGAGTTAAGAGCTGCACTTCAGACACCCCAGCAATTTTCTGCTTCACAAACAGCAATAAATGACAGAGTTTCTGCAGAGCCCTGGGATGGCTGTGTACATAAATATAGATACACTCGGTTTGCTCTGTGACTGAACACCTGAAAAGCAGCAAGACAAGGAAAAATTAAGTTTTCAAGAACAGCATGAAATGCACCACAAGAATATTCAGCATTTCCTCTGTTCAYTGTACTGTGTTCCACACAGAACACAAACCACCAAAGTTATGCAAGTTAAAGCTTTTAAAGGAAATCTCAAAGTTGGCCTCCACAATTTTTATTGCATTTTAACATTCTGAGTATCTTGCCTGCTTCTGACTTTTATGAAGCAAAGAGTTTAACCTGGAGCCAGAATTACCTTGAAAAACAAACAAAACCCCAAATGAAACAACAAAAACAAAAAAAGCAAAGAAAACAAAGCCAAAAAAAACCAACAAAAAACAAACAACCAAACCAAAAAAAAAACCAAACCAAAAAACACCCCACCTGAAAATACTTAACCTCTTGCAAACTGACATGAAACTGTCCATTACACCTTTTCTTATTGGAACTTTAAATCCAAATCGCAATGAATCGAAATAAATATTGGGATTTCCTGCAGACACACCCCCAACATGCCTCATTCTGAGGTAAGTTTAAAGGGTTTAAGTTTAGCTGWCTGTGCTCTGAAGTAAACAAAATATTAAAGATTAAGAAGTCTCCTCCTATGGTTGTGGTGTTTAGTCAGCTCATGAACACTTCATAAAGTCAGCTGGGTGCAAAGGCACAGAGTTTATCTCTAACATGACATTTAACTTGAATTTTACTGGAAGCAATGATCAAAATTCAGATTATTTAAATCTCCATGAATCATGGCTGTAAACCTAGACCTTCTCAATACTTCTGACTGTACCAGCAATTAATATCTTCTATATTGAGTCTATTCACCAGGTTGAGAGAATCTAAAATTATCCCTGTGCTCAAAGTGCTGATTTCTCTGTCTGCTGCACAGGCAGCTTTCCTGCTCCTCATCTGCAGGGAATCCTCTGCCCGCTGCCTCCACATCCCAAATTCAAAGAGAGACTTCAAATGATGTTCTGGCATTTCTCCAGCATTAACTCTGACKCAGCCAATTCAGCAGGGAAATGCCAGATTTGACTGGGCTGCTCGGGGGGTGGGGTTGGCAGAGCTGTGCTAATGCCCCTCCCCTCTCCCTGCATTTATTGCAAACAATTTTCAGACATGTTTTCCTAACCAAATTTGATTTTGTGAACATATCCAGTGGGTTTACAACACAGGTATTGTTGCTGGAAATGTCAGTGCTCTAAATGRGATTCCTGATGTGGCCTCTCATAGGATATTGAGAAAGAGCCAAGTAAATTTGTTCTTTCTATCTAAATGTCAGTTTAGGTGTAAAAACCCCTAAATATCATGAAGAGAAGAAGAATGTGCACTGTGTATCTAATGTGATGACTTGGATAAGAAACAAAATTAAATCTGTTTTGTGTGAGAATACTGAACCCTACAGTGGAGGATGTCAACAGCCCCTCTGTAAAAAGGAAATGTATATTGCAGATATAAATAACTTTACAAGACCCTTTTTATTGTAATCATAAAACCTCAAAAATATGATGGAATCAAAGCCATATTAGAGTTTAAAATACCATAAACCAGAAGCTATTATATCCCTGGCATACACGACAGTTTAAAAGGAAGACATAATCACTAAATCAAAATTTATCTTGCATCAGTAATAGGAGAAATGTGTTTTCATCATCAACTCCCCATCCAAGATCCTCCACAAAAGTCAACATTTATAAAAAATATTGCAGGGAAGCTGGGGTGTTTGCATTGGTTATGGAGGTGGGGACTGAAGGTAGGWTGGAGAGATGGGTGCTCAGGCCAGCCAKGGCAGGAGCTGTCCTGCCCCAAAAGCCAGGAAGAGTCTGGGAAGGTGACATTCCATGGYTGAGACAAAGGAAGTTTAGAGTTTAAAATACCATAGTAGAGTTTAAAATYCCATAAACCAGAAGCTATTATATCCCTGGCATWCAGGATAGTTTAAAGGAAGACATAATCACTAAATCAAATTTTTTCTTGCYACAGTAAGAGGAGAAATGTATTTTCATTATCAACTCCCCATCCAAGATGGTCCACAAAAGTCAACAATGCCTCCATTTYTAATAAATATTGGAGGGAATTTGGGGTGTTTGCATGGGTAAATAGCTGGTTGTGGAGGTGGGGACTGAAGGTAGGATGSAYAGATGGGTGGTAAGGGCCAGCCAAGGCAGGAGKTGTCCTGCCCAAAAAGCCAAAAAGTCTGGGAAAAGAGAGTCTGGGAAGGTGACATTCCATGGATGAGAGAAAGGAAGTCCAGACAGTGATGCTGAGAGCCACCTGCAGGGATGTGCAGATGGACCTTCCCTGTCTCAGAGCCTGAGCAATCACTGTGATGGATGGGAGGCAGCAGGAGGAGATGTGGAGTCACGGACCCGAGGGGAACATCCTGGCTCTCCACACAAAATGATGGATACCTGCTGCATGCTGGTATGCAGSAGCAGCAACGTGGGGCTGCAACTATTAATGCTGGGAGGAAATTGCTTCAGACTCCTTGACAGCCACTTAAAAAAGCAAAATAAAAAAATAGAAAACAGGAAAAAAAAAAAAAGAAAATAACGTGTCTGTTTGTAAAACCCACAGTGCAAATTTGTCGCACATAATTCTGACTCCCCCACCTCAACAAGTGGATCAGGGATTTAGAAGGGGTTTAAGGATGGGAAAGAAAGCTGAAACCTGATGTCTCACAGAGGGATGAGTGAGATGTGGCACACCCAGAGCAAAGAGTGACAGCCCAGCCTCGGGATCAGAGCATCCACAGCACTGCCAGACAAACAAAAGGCTGGGGGCTTTCCTGCATGGCCTGTAATTAGAKAGAGGAACTTTGCTCCAATTCCATGAGTTCCCATGGGCCTAAAAGGACTCTCAACATCTGTGTGGAAGCCAGACCTCCTGGATATACCTCTGGCTTCCCAGCTGCCACAGRGTGTGGGGTCTGAGAGAGCTTGCTGAAGAATTCTTATTGTATGCTTGATCTTAACTCACATTGTCATGCTGCTTTCCAAGGGAAAAACCCAAAAAATGATAGAAAAGTAGGAAAAGAGAAGAGAAGAACTCTTTATCTTGAGCTCAAAGTGGCTGAGAGGCAGCTGGAGTGCTCCATCACTGGAGGGAACTGGAGAACTGGTTTGTGGCTGCGCTGGTGAATCCCACCAAGACCCTCTTGGACACTCCCTGGATCCAGCAGTGCCCCAGGCTGGTGCTGTCCCTGACCCTCCTCTGTGATCTCTGCCCCCAYCCCTYCCCCAYTCTTCACCCAAGTGCRCTCTGCACTCTTTWAGGACTGGCACATCCCCTCACCCTTTTTGTTAATAAAGACAATATTGTGGTCCCATCAGCAACCCCTGGGCCAGAGCATCTTCACCCAAGTCATCACCAGAGGTTGGTCAACACACAGACACATGAGAATGAGCCAATTGAAACAGACAGCTTGGATGGGGTCYTAGGATCTCCCCTTGCAGGATCCCTGCCTCTCACAGCTCAGCATCTAAATTCCAGGCTAGAGGTTTCACCTGCTCAAGGTTACCTTTAACAGAACCCTGAACCAGACTCCYGTCTCATGTAAGATTTTAATTGCAAAGCTTTGCACAAACAGATTTGTTTTTCTTGGTTCCACTGCATTGTAAATAATAAACCTCCCTCTATAACACCTGAAAGCTTATTATGTGCTTCAGTAAAACTGTTCATAATTATTCAGTTATCTGATTATGTTTGCCCTTTGGTGTATTTGAGCACCTCAGAAAGACAGAAGGTATTAAAGCATTTACAAACCAGGCAACTAATTTATTTTCACATCATTTGCCCTCCCATACTGCATATTATTATATGCAATCAGTCACCTAAACTACAGGATGCCCCCACTTTCTYTATTCCTGAATGGCCAATAACATCAGCTGTAAGGAGGATTTCTATTGAACACTGATATTCTTGTTTGGACATGAATACCCTGTGTCTGTGCAGATATAGATCCCCACAGAAGGAAACCTTGTTCCCTGAARACTGGATAAAACAAAAAACCCATCAGAAATGCTTGCAAGGAGCCTGAGCGTGACTGATAAGGGAGCTGTATAAATCTCCAGCAGCCACTTGCCAACTTAATTCTCAAACATTCAGCTGATTCCAACTGCAGATTCTGACTTTTCTCCAACCGTCCCCTTTCTCATCTTCTACTAAAAATATTCATTTCCCCAAAGCAGCAGAGAGGCAGCCCAGGACACCCAAACTTGGATAAATCACAGGCGTTGATTTAATCMCACYCAAGCGAAGCTTCCCGCTGTCCTTRTAAAACAAACAAGGAGGACTCAGAGGCCTGCACATAATCACTGAATTACAAAGAACAGATGTGAAACATTAACAAGGAAATGCTTATGCTGGCAAGGAGCAAGGACTATAAAGCAGCACGCACTGTACCCAGCCAGACTGGCTTTTCAATGACTCATACTTARGAGATTACAAACAAGAAGGAACAAAAATTAAATGGTTCATTTGACTGGGCCTAATACACTTTAGTTACTTTGAATTAACTGGTAATTGTGCCATTTCTTACCCTTGTTCTTTTCCTTCTGACTTCTTGGTTGGAATGCCTTGATGGAGGGGAAATTATTACAAACCCCACGCAGCTCCTATCTYTGCATTTACCTATCCTAAATTCATGGTTAGTGCAAGCATTCCCTTCAAATCATGCACTCATTTCTCTGAAATAAAAGCACCCCTCTGTCAATTGCCTGTTCAACCTGTTACTACACCAAGTATGCACCAAGGATTAATTTTTCTTTCTTTTTTTTTTTTAACCAGTTCTACAAAGATTTTATCCTGCTCATTCCATGAGCAGCCTGGGATAGTGCACGGTGTCCCTGGAATGAGATGAGCTTTAAGGTTCCTCCCTACCCAAACCATGCTGGGGTTCTGTGATARTGCCAGGCCTATTTCTCACCCTGCACTGACAGAGGGAGAGAAAAGGAGTCACTACTTGCAGTGTTAATAAGGGAGGGTGTCCAAGCCATATCATAAATAACCTCATATGGATAACAGAGATGAAGAACCACTCTGAACTGCAGAACAATGAAGGCTCAAATGTAAATAGCAATTGAAATTAATTGCATTTTAATTAACATAAAAACCCCACTGCCRTCCTTTCATACATACATATTTTCTATTTCTATGCCTGTCCTACAAACACACCCTCATCTCTCAAGCCACCTGATGGTTTATTGACCCCATGACTTGGGTTGCAAGAAATGAAAAAGAACTTTGCTCCTGCATGATTTGATGGTCACATCACATTTACAGGAGCTGGACATTGATGATCCCTGTGGGTCCCTTCCAGCCCAGYATATTCTGTGATTCCAAAAAAAMGAAWGTGTGTGCTAAGGGGAGATTGCTGCCCATCTTCCCTCATGGTGCCAGGGAGAAAAAAACAGGGCCAATTRCATACAAACAGAACCTTCCCACTTGTCTCTATCACAAGTACTTTAAGATATTCATATTATCTCCTGTTGTTGTTCAAAACACATAAAAAATAATGCCTTAACTACTTGATTGTAAGGACACAAGCAAGATCAACACACTCAGTTTGAAAAGAATCATAACCTGGATGGAGRATGTTGGGAAACCTCCTGCTCCAACTGCTGTTGAATGGATCTACTTGGTTTTTTTCTTAATTTATTTTTTCTCACAGAGATAAGACCTCTATTTTATTATATAACATTATATTATATATACTATAATTATATGTATAATACAATTAGATATTATATAGTATAATAATTTATATAATATAAAATAGAGATATCTATTTCTCGCATAGATAAGATCCCTATTTTAATATATAACATTATATTATAATATTATATATACACTATAATTATATGTAAAATATAATTAGATATTATATAATAAAATAATATATATATATTATATAAAACAGATATCTATTTCTCACAGAGATACCCATATGTTAATGCAGAATTCCTCATTATGACCAATTTGGATTAATTTTTGAGCACTGAGGACAGATTTTCTTCCTGTTACCCACTGGGAATGAGAAGGACTGAAGCAGTGAATGCCTTAATTTTTTACAAATCATCATCGTTTGGTAAATTCTGGCAATGATTTCAGCATATCTATTAAAAATTCAGCCTTTGTTTGCAATCAGAGTCTCTCAGGCCCCCATTAAAGAGGCCTCCTTGTGCCTTCATCCTCTACAGTGGAGAGTCCTTCAGCCTCACATCATCCCTAAGCTCTCGTGCCCACAGAAGTGGAATTAAATCACTTCATGCCTTTCTTCCTTCGACAGAATGGATAATTCACTTTTGTCTCCCAGCAAATTGAGCACTCTCAAATCACTTCTGTGTCTCTTTCCAGCACAATGTTGAAGTTCCAATCAGATTTTCCAGCCTAGGAATGACCTTATCACCACTTCCTATGGAAATACCCCCATTTGTAAGCCCAGGCTAATGTTGCCCGGTATTTATTATTATTACACATATCCACATAGGCCTGTTCTTAACACCACAAGAGAAATTACAGACAAATTTGACTGGTTGCAGCCTTTTAGACTGAAAAATTCTGGGCAATAAGGGAATGAACAGATCATTATGTTTCTTTGTCTTCATAAAGAAGAGCACTGGAGCAGTTGAGAGCTGGAGGAAAAGTCCCTTTACCATCCTGAGGGAGCAGCACAGGGAAGAGACAGAAGGTGATCAAAGAAAGGAGAAAAAAAACGCAACTGAAGTAAAAACCTTGTTTTGTTTCATTGTTTAATAATATTTATAATTAAAAGTAAGAACCAGCATCTCAGAGCRCAATTATGCCCCTAGTGAGGAACTCCACTGCCTTGTGTTGCAGAAATTCTCCTRTACCCTTCCCAACCCAAATCCTGATATTCATAATCCTATTTGAACAGAGCTTTAAAATTCATTATTTGTGTTCAAATTCAGAAGAAATTTTGAAATAAAATGGCAAGAAAAGACACAAAAAGCAACCTRCCAGCTGTGGTGGACTTTCCAGCTCAGTTTCAATGCCAAGCTTTTTAATTTGCTCAAGGCTAAGAGAGCCTGAACACTTCACATTTCAGTGCTTCTGCAGCTCCTTTCACACTTGAGCTGCAGTAAAATGCACAGAATGATGGTAGCACCTGTGTTATTCAGTGTACATTTTCCCTAGTGGCACAAATGCACAGTGCCATTCAAATTAAGACTTCATATCAAGATGGCAAATTTCCCAAATCATGCTCTTAATCTCTACTATCCACTTGATAGAAAAGAAAAGGTAATTAAAATCTATGATTGGAACAGTAACAGAACACTCCACGTGTACAAGGGGAAGAATCAATGTACAAAGACAAGAGAGAAATGGAAAACATTAAAAAACAAATTAAAAAAAAATTCAAGTGCTCAACTGACAAATTGGTTTCTGCACAGAGATCTACAMGGCATTAACTTTCAGGGATCACAGCACTGATTTTCTCACAGAAGCAAAACAGGTATTTACAGTCATTGGGATCCTTCAGCACACTCAATTATGCAGCTGGCAAAGCACAAGAAGGAACAAGCAGGTATTGTGTCCATCAAGGCCATGGACATGACCCCCGAGCAATTCCTCCATAAGGTGTAAAAAATACAGCAGTTGAGACATCAAATTGTTAATAAATGTCCCTTTTTATTATAAGGTAGCAGGGGGAATTAGAAAGTGACACGGGATGTGTCCTAAAAGTCTCATATGACAATTCCTGAAGCAGAAAAGAGATGAGAACTTGTTTTTACRGTGTTACCCTGCAGAGTTGGAAAGAAAAGGCTCATAAACCACCAGGCCAAGCAACATCTGCATGAAGTACCTGTGTGAAGCCTCATTTGGGGGCATCACCTCCGGGCAGCCCAAAATCAGTGCAGGGAGCAGGACAATCAAACTGGGTCACTCCTGTRACAGTGCCCTGTGTGCTCCCTTCGTCCACCTTCTCCTGCTCTAAACTCCTGCTGTGTTTGTGTTCCCTCCAGACAAAGGCAGGGATGATGAATCTGACTCCATATCCCCAGAAGGCTAATTTATTTTTTTTATGATACTATATTATATTAAACAACACTAAACTAGACTATACTAAAGAATACAGAAAGGATACTTACAGAAGGCTAAAAAGATAATAATGAAAACTTGTGACTCTTTCCAGAGTCCTGACACAGCTTGGCATTGATTGGCCAATGAGTCAAAACAACTCACACCAGAATCCAATGGAACAATCACCTGTGGGTAAACAATCTCCAGACTCATTCCACATGAGCAAAACAGAGGAGAAGCAAATGAGATGAAATTGTTTTCCTTTTTCTCTGAGGCTTCTCAGCTTCCCAGGAGAAAAATCCTAGGCAAAGGGATTTTTCAGAAAATATGAATGTGACAGACTCCTGAATGGTTTCAGGAWCAGATGGAAAACTTGGCTGATCATGTGAACTTTGAGAGAAARACCTGCTGATCCCATTCCCAGCCAGGGGAGCACAGGGCACAGATCCTCCCCCCTGGGGACACATTCAATGCCAGGGAGCTGAAGGACACTGGGCTCTGGAAGCACCACTCTGCCAACCKACAGGCAGCTTAAGCCCAGACATGACTTGACTTCTAGGATATTATTCCCAGGGAGCTGCACAGCAAGCAGCACAGCTGATGGGCAGTGCTGTGTCAGGCTGGGAGTTCAGCACTGTCTCACCCCTGCAGATGTTTCCAAAGCAGTGACGTGCCCTGAGACAGCCAGGGGGACAGGACAGATGCTGTCACTTCAGYGTCAGGGCTCCCTGGCACCAAAAATCGTGTCACTGCTCAGTGACCAGCTCTGAGGCCAAGATAAAACTGTTCCAGCAACTGCTCTTTTCAGAAGTGCACAGTGTGTTTCCTGCTGTGGCTGGAATATGTGGAATAATCACAGCTACCCTTTGCCAAGGGTGATTTCCATGGCCTGAAACACAGCCTCCCTGTGAATTTTGTGGCAATCAGATTCTTCTTTGCCTATTTCTSTTCTTCTCCATTTCTTTTTGGAGGAGCATTACCAGCATGTGTAAGGCAGCAGGGCCAGGACAGTAAAGTCAGGCAGGATAAGAAGGAATAACAGACAGGAATAATTGGTACAACAAACTGGCACATTCCAGCTCCASTTCAGGCTATGCTGAGATCAAGTCCATGCATCCCAAATTTACCCAGCAGCCAAGCATCCCTGACTAACATCATCCTGGGGAACAACAAAAGGAGCATGAAGCTGGMTTTAATTGCATAATATGAATTCTTGGATAACTTGGGGCAGAAGCAGCCTCTAAATCACACTGTCCACCCTGGCTGGGTGACACAGGTGGCCTTGGAACACCAGCTGTCCCTGCAGCAGGATGCTGTGCCTGGAAATGTGGTCAGACAGCTCCAACACTGTGCAGGGCTGTCAGTGGTGGGCTCAGAGGGGCACTGTGTGCTGCTTGTGGTGTTAAATTGTGCTAAAATCAGTCTGGCTTGTCCTGACAGAAAGGTAAAGGTGTGGCAGATGTGGTGAAGTGTTATTTAAAATTGAAAAGTGACCCAGCTGACCTGCAGCCATCTGTCAGGTGTCAGRCCTAGAACAGTCCAGTCCATTTTCCCTAGGGTGGTTCCTTAAGTTATTCCCCCTTGGAGCATGTGGAGATTCCTCCCTTGGGTTTTGGGACAGACCCCAAGGATATCCCTCGAGGCTGAGTCAAAGATTTGCCCATGAGTTTGGTCTGGCTGGGTTACATCAATCTCTGATAATTGGTTCTTTTTGCTGGTTTTGATTTAATTGCTTTAATATTGCTTTGCTGTTGCACACTGCTCAGTCTTATAATTGTTTTATCTTTTATGCTGTGTAGTAAATAATTCTCATCACAGCCTTTTATCCTATCATTTGTCATAATCATTTTATACAAACAGATCTGKTTTGCCAGCATTAACCCAGCAGGACAAAGGGACAAAGCCTGGGTCTAGAACTGATCCAGCCACCCTCAGGCTCCTGTTGAAGYAGGGGTTTAGAAAGCCAAGGGGTCCTTTTGGAGCCTCGTGACTCACCAGGAGCTTCTCTCAAAACTTTGAAATTCCCACTCCACCCACGACAGCCCCTCCTCACTGTTTCCTTCTGCTGCCAAACCATCGTTGAGGAGACCAAAACCTCCCCTGCCCCAAGTAAGCTCAGACAAGGAACAAATGAAAATTTCTGTCAAGTTAGCTTGCAGTGACACYAAGTGTTACCTCCCTTCCTCCACAGGGAAGGAAGTTCCCTTCCTTCTCACTCCTTTGCCCCTTTATGCCTGGATACAGCCCAGGGAAGTTTCTCAAGTCACAGGTTTCTCATCTTCCCCGAGTCACAGAAATCAGACGGAATGTTTGAAGAGAATTTCACAGTGGACTTGTATTTATAATACAAACAGCAGGCAGTAATTGTATTTATGTATTTTACACACACACACATATCCACAGCAGCAAATTCTGCCCAGCTGAACAGCAGGCTCTGTTTGCCAGCTCCAATGTGGCTGCAGCACTGGCCATGCTCCCACASCCCAGAGATGCATCTCAAGTGTTTGATTTTCTCTGTGGCCTGCTCTTTTCTGTCTGAGAAGAGGGATGCTTATGTTCCACAGCAATCACAATAAGCCCAAGACTCCTAACAAACCTGAAAAGGTGATCAAATATGTGACAGAAACTAAGAAATAGCATAATTAACAATTAATTCCAGAGGAAGAAAAGAACAAAGCACACATCCCTTTCTTTCTGCTTGTGGAAGTACAGGAATGCACAGAACTTGCATTATCTACTTAAAAATATGTTTATTAGCTACAATCCTGCATTTCCCAGAATGGTTTAGGTTGGATGGGATCTTAAAGCCCATCCAGTCCCATGGGCAGGGACACCTTCCACTGTCCCAGGCTGCTCCAAGCCCCAAAGTCCAGCCTGGCCTTGGGCACTGCCAGGGATCCAGGGGCAGCCKCAGCTGCTCTGGGCACCCTGTGCCAGGGCCTGCCCACCCTGCCAGGGAACAATTCCTAATTCCCAATATCCCACCTATCCCTGCCCTCTGGCAACAGGAAGCCATTCCCTGTGTCCTGTCACTCCAGGCRCTTGTGAAAAGTCSCTCTCCAMCTCTCTTGGGACCCCCTCAGGTACTTCAAACCCTCTTTGGAGGCTTGGCAACACTCAATAATGCCTACTACTACTAATAATAAATAAGCCCAAACTTCCATCGTGAATAGTATGAACCAATGAAAGCAGTCTCAAATATTWAATGTTTGCTGGGAAAACCTTCCCCAGAAGATCATTAACAAAATGTTAATCTCCACCTAATGCTTTANAATGTTTGCTGGGAAAACCTTCCCCAGAAGATCATTAACAAAATGTTAATCTCCACCTAATGCTTTACAACATCAGCCATTAATAGATTATGTGTACAGCAGGAATTAGCTTTACCATAATATTCTCAAATATTTTCAGCAAGGGACTACTAAGTTTTGTTGAYGGGGTSAGTTTTTAAATAGGGTTGGTTMGTTACCATTGGTTGATGTTTTTTYGGGTTTTTATTTTTGGTTGYTTGGGGTTTTTTAGGCTTGGGATGGGCACACAGGGATCCACACTATTGGAGAGCAAAGAGCCCATCTGATGGATTCRGTAATTTCTAAATACTAGAAACTCRTTGGCATGAACAATTTTCCCAAATTGATCTGAATTTAGCTGGGATAGCAATYACAGAAAGTGCATCTATTTTACAATGAAATTCCTAGTGCCATCAAGAGCTGCCTTTGAGGAAGAGCTATGAGCTAAACCAGCTCCAGATCTCATCATGGTTCTCATTCTTGAAAATTATTCCTATTTGCTAAAGCAGACACATATTGAAAATAAAACATGCATGCAAAGACTGCCACTAGAAAAAAGCCTGATMATTGCCCATTCCCACCTCACAAGGTGTTTAAGGCTTCCTGCTTGTGGAAGGCCAGTAGAAAGCTCTTTGGCCCATCTTGCTAACCAGCAAATCAAAATACTTTTTTATAATTCTCATTACTAGGAGGGAAGATTTCTTTAGCCAGAGACCTCTCCACACTGACTGGAATGGCCTCAGTTGTTKCACAGAGGATTCAGAGCTGTGTTAAAAACAATGCAATTGATGCAATTAACACATTTAAACTGAGCTCTAATTCTTTAAGATACTTCAAGCAACACGTTCAAATTTAGCTCMGATTTTTTTAGGTTACATCAAGCAGCAGCAATGTCACGTCTGAGACTCAAGACCTGAAATAAACCATTCTTCTGGTGGCCATAGCAGGTCCCAGGGAATTCTGCCGTGGAGGTGAGCAAAGGTTCACCTGGGGTTGATCCAAGGTCCCACCAGCAGCCAGGCAGCAGCTCAGAACCTGTCAGACCATCTCCAGCTCAGTGCTGAGGTTCCTGCAGCCCTTCATCCACACACTGTGGGGTTCCAGGCACCTGTGGAGTGGCTGTTCCCCACCACAGGGATGGAGCAGAGCTTTTCCTGACACCTCAAAGCACACAGAGGGGCTCCTCTTGCTGCTGTACCCACAGACAGCCTGTGGATGAAGAATGCTCCCAAACTGTGCCAGGTCTAAACAATTTAGCCACTGCACACAACAGGAGGAACAAATTAGGACAGCTCCAAGATGAATTTTTGCATGTGATTATTAATAGCAAGCAATGCTGGCAGTTACTCACTGCAGCCTGTGGGGAAAAATTCTCTTGGGCAATAACTCCAGACACTGCTGAAAAATCTGAAACATTGCACACAGCATGAAAATATTGAACTTGCCTCTCTTTCTGCAAACAGACTAAAAGGAATTATCAAGGACTCCACTGGTGAGAAACAACAGTTTGTGATATACAATGCCACAGAACACCAGGTAGTAACAGCAGAAGAAAAGGAAATCTGCTGTTTGCTTTCATTGCTTGCAAATTCAGAAGTCGCTGGCGAGAAAAACTGCTGACAATTTTAGCACTGGGTTTGTCCACAGTGGAAATTTTCATTAAAATAAGCAAAAACAGAARAGAGAAMACAGAATCCCAGAATCACTGAGGCTGGAAAAGCCCTCCAGGGTCACAGAGTCCCAGCTGTGCCCAGTGCCCACCTTGTCCCCAGCCCAGAGCKCTGAGTGCCACCTCCAGCCCTTCCTGGGACACCTGCAGGGCTGGGCACTGCAAAGCTGCCTGGGCAGCCCCTGCCAAGGCCTGAGCAGCCTTTGCATGCAGCAATTCCTGCTGCTGGCCAAGCTGAGCCTGCCCTGGCCCAGCTTGAGGCACTTTCCCCTTGTCCTGTCCCTGTTCCCTGACTTTCTCAAGACTGYGAGCAAGGAATAGAAGAACACAGAGCAATACCATCTCATTTTACTGAAAAATCCCCCCACTGTTAAATCAGAAAATAAAATGTATTACTTTTTATAGAAAAGGATGACTCAAAGTCCTCCAAGTGATCCTTCAAATAATAATAAAAGTTATAGTCTGTTCTAGAAGAAGATTTGTCACTTGTTATATTCAGCTCTCTGAAATTCTTCCTGGCTGAAAATTCCTATAAAAATGATACAGTATGGGGGGTTTTGGTCACTTATAATAAGAAAATAACTTCACTTTTCAGACAGCTAGAACAATTTTCCTATCTTTGCTGGAACACCCCCAGATGCAGTAAATGGAAATTTTCAGCAGCATGCARRCAGCATAAAAAGAAAAATCATCCAYTAAAYCCAGACATCTAATGACAGAAGTGGTGGAGTATTAATTCCTCCATGCAAAGGTATGAAAGAGACTTTTGCCTACCAAAATGGCTCATTTGAAAGAAGCAGCAATGGAGTTTTTGTGGACTAACAGATGTTTAACAGATCATAACCACCAGACACYCTTTGCTGCCATTGAAACCACCAATGCTTGGAAAGGCACTTCCACAAGGAAAGATCCTTCCRAAATGTGCCAGGGAATGTTTAGGTAATGGTGGAGGTTAAACCCCACCTCCCTCACTGCAGCCCCACATCCCACTGCCTGGGACAAGGACAAACACAACATTGTCCCTGGGGCATCACTGCAGGGGCAGCTGTGGAGCACCAAAGGTGCCCCTGGACCCACATTTATCACCTGTGGAGTTGGAATTAACTCCATGTCCTGTGGAAACATCTGTGCCAYCCTCCCTGGTTCAACACAGCAGTTAAACCACAGAACTCACACTGGCCAGAAGGATWAATCACCCTTGTTAAGTCAGCCTTTGGGATCTGTGAGCTCAAACACACCTCCTGGAACTGGCTCTTCCCACACCAAGGACACAGCAGGGTAGGGAGAGTGGGCTGGAATCCACTGCTGAGTTATAACCAGCTCTGAGGGGGAAAGAGAGCAGAAATATTCCCTTTAATGCCTGTACTTCCAAGCAGAGCCAAGCAGCATCCTGCCAAGCAGAGCATCTTCCCACAGGGTGGCAGGACCAGGATGGGCCAGGGCTTCTGTGCCTCTTGGAACCTTTTCCTGAGCAGAGTCTGGACCAGGAGTTTGTCAAAAAGGCTCCCAGGCAGGTATTCCTGCTGCAGAAATCCCCCAGGTTAGCTGGCTGTGCATTCTCAGGCAAGGGTCACACTCAGAAAGCAGATTTGGAAGATTCCAAACACATCCCTCCCTCCTGGGAGCAGCTCTATGAGTTCCCACAGCACTGCCATAAGGACCCCTCTTGGCCTAATTAGGATTTTGACATTACTGGTAACATCAGACTTTGATCCTCACACCAGCAGGGCAGGGTTTCAGGGCTTGCCAAAGCAAGGGAGRGACAGTCACCCTGAGAAATGCATTTTTCAGAAAGCATTGAGCATAAATCTTACACTGCCTTCCATGGCACTAAACCAGCTGCATGTGCAGGAGTGAAAACAGAGAAAATCAGCTGGGGCTCTAACAGCATCCACTTTGCTGTCATAAAACTCAGTAAATCCATTGTTTAAATTTCTACCTTTCTGTCAGTTGTGGTTGGAACTGTTCAAGGTATTCAAAACCTATCAGTGTGAGGGGGAGGAATGAAAACAGATAAGGACACACAGGAGGCTGCATGTTCACAMAGGTTGTATTTCCACAGATAAAATAAAAAACCAGGAGACCATGAGGGAGGAAAAAACAAAGACCACAGGGGAATAGACTGGACAGAAAGCATCTTATTAAATCAGTTCTGTTATGAACAGGGTGAGCTTGAGGCCTGCTGAAGTCTGAGACATATGCTATGGACTTATCTGAAATTGAGCCTGTACAGCTGAAAGAGTAAATTTGAATGCTGTGGTTTGCCAGTCTAAAGTAATCACATTTTTCTGGCTTCAGATCCCAATGAACTTATACTGTTCACTGTCAATTTATAAAGGGAAAAAATACATCTGAAGTTTGACAAAATTAGATAAGTTCTTTAGGTCTCAATTAATGCTCAACTGTTTTTTTTTTTCTGAAGCTTTATTGGCCAGACTTTTCACATCAAATAACCCGTGACAGGGAACTGAGGATTCAAAAGAAAAGGTGAAATAATTCCATGAATTGGTGTTATGCCAAGCACATCAGTACAGCAGGAAGGATCAGGAGTCAGACTTTCCCAACCCAGCCAAATCAAATCCTCTCCTTTTTCGGCTCTCAAATGGAAGCCAAACTCTCCTTTCAGAAGACAAAAAGAAAAGCATTGCTGCCACACATGTAAATTAATGGTCACCCTCAGTCCAGATTGCCCATGCTGAAGCCTTCAAGGAAATTATCAATTTTATCATGAGCACCTTCCTGCTCCAGCAGGTGAAAAGAAGAAACAACTATTGGAAAGCATAAAACAAAACCAAAAATAAAGCACTATGATATCCTAAAACTAACAAATGCTCAATTTCTTTTAATTGAAACATTTCTCTTCTCCCTGCAAGAAAAAAAAAAAATCCTCCAAACATTCAGATCTAAGGAAAAGCTAAACAGAAAACAAAGGGAAAATCCCAAATTTTTAATCAAGGATGCATAGATCTCAGGAGAAATAGCATGAAATGTAGCAATAGTTTATTGCTGTTATTTTCTTCCCCCCTTCTCCATGTTTCACCAAGAACACGCACACAGCTTATTTTACTAAAAAAAAGAGAAAAAAACCCAAACCAAAATCCCAAAAAACCCCAAACAATACAGAACAAACAAACCCTAAAAAACAACAATAAGACATGCTCAATTTCCAGGAGCTTTTTATACTACTACTGACTTTTTATGTCACTGGTTTTGACAATGTTTCATACAGAAAGAGAAGCTCAGTTTASAGAAAAGGCCTCTAGGAGTTACCAATATGACTCATCCAACACAGTAAATAAATAATAATTATGGCAACAGCAATAAAAATAACCACAATAATAATAGTAATAATAATAGCAGCAATAATAATACTCTTTCAATCTGTCTACAAATAATGAAAAAAAGCCTCCCAGCCTCCTGAAGAGAATAAACAAACCAGGTTGCAAAAGACACCAAACACACTCCCAGCACTTTCTTTTTTGACAAAGTATCAGTTTAGCAAATACACCTTTTAAAAATTTTCCACCAAAACAATAAATGCTTGCTAATATTAGTGTCTATATAAATGCCCAATGAGCATATTTAACAAACAGCAGGACCCCCATTTGTTGCTCCATGGAAAAAGGCTGCAATCCTTAGGATGACACCAGTGACAGGGAATGGGGCAGGAGGTTATGTGGGTGCTCATGGGAACCATCACTCTAAAACAGCCAAAATTGAGCTGAAGTCATCTAAAGCCCCAGTAAAACAGGAGGAAAATGGCAGTGACAGAGCAGACAAAGCCAGCAAGGGACCTGTGAATCATCACCAGGGCAGAAGGGGTTTGTGCTGGCTTTCCCCAGAGAGCTGAGGATAAACCCTCCCTCAGGTGTCAGAACCTTTCCCCAGCTGCCTCTGGGACAGCCTCCCTTCTGACCTGCCCCATTGCTAACATCTGGATAATATACTCAAATTTCCAAAACAAAGGCAGGTTCTGAACGCTGCAAACTCAGATTTATTTGGAAAATATTACTCCCAAGTGCTTCAGCAGTTTCAGTTGCTGATCTCCAAAATGCAAACGTTCACCCAAAGCAGAGCTCTGCCAAAGAGTCTTTAAACCTGATTAAAGAAATGCTGGGATGCCACCTCTGATGCCACCTGTTCCTCTACACAACTCAGCTGTTTTATTACAGTTTTTTTTTTATTACAGTGTCCTCTGCAAGGGAACCAAACCATCCTGCTTGGATCCTAATTCCATATTGATTTCTAATTTCAAAAACCCAATCCAAGACAAGTCTTTGGTTCAGTTGTGCTGTCAAGTCTGTGTCCGTGCTCCTTCCCTGCAGAGAGAACATGGTTTTGCTTTGGCCCTGTGAGCTTTTTAACTTTCTAAAGCCAAGCATTTTTCTCCTTTGTCTGGCCATTCAGGCTTTTTACCAAAGCAACAACAAAGATAGAAATATGTGTAGTGAGCACAGGAATGATTTTGTGCAAGACACTTTTCCTAGATAACATTTTCTTCTCTTGCACTGTCAACAGAACAACCTGGGGTGTTCAGATCAGAAGGCTCCCTCATGGGACCCCTCCAACAAAAACATCTGAGCCTCAGCTCCACCCCATGCCCTGTTCAAGGCTTGAGTGAAGGACAGGGAAGAGCCTGGGTCTCCACACTGGCCTCAGGCTGTTTCAGACTGGAATCTGGGAGAAGGAGCACAAACAGCCCTGGGCCTGAAAWAGGCTGAGGAGAAGAGCTGGGAAACAGCAGAGAAAAATTACTTGGACTGGAGAAGCGTGGAGGAAACTTTCCAAATGAGCAGTGGTGTTGATGAGAAATAGCAATTAATTGAGTTTGGGAGAGTTCTGTCATGGTTGTAACAAAGATCCAAGTGCTTTCCTTCTATGGGCTTCTGCCAGGAGAAATTTTGGGGTGAGGATCCCACCACCCACACACCCAAGCTGCCCAYATCCCATTGCCATGTCCCCTTGGAGCTGGTGCCAGGCCAGAGGGCAGTGCACAAGCACCCAGCCCTCAGTGCCACCATTTCCATGGCACTCCTTGTGTCCCCTGAAGCTGAGACCTCTCACTGCCCCAATTCCTCCTTCAAACCAGCCCAAGTCCTCACTCCTACCACAAAAATCTCAACAGACTCCATCCTTTCCCCACCATCTCCCAATGATTTCCAAGATTCCTTTTTGGTCTTCTTTCTGCCCAATGTGACCAAAATCCACCTGAAGCTCCACAGATCCCCTAATAGCAGTGTCCAACCTTTGAAAGGTGGGGTTTGGACCAGAACAGAACTCAGGGGACTGATCTGCTCTCCAGCTGGACTTTGGTCAAAGCTTTAGGCACAAAATTCCTTCCCTGATGCACACTGCATCCTGCTCATGTCACACATTCCATTTCAGGGCTCCAGGGATGCACAGACCTTGCTCCCAGTTTCAGTTTAGGTACCAACATCTGCCACAATAARATTTTCATTCATGGTTCCAATTTCCTCTTCCCCAGGTTTTATCCATACTTGAGGTTAACTGGTGTAGGTGTTAACTTAAAGTTGGCGTTAACTCAAGAAATTCATTTGTTTTAAGGTCTGGATTTGATTTTTGGGAGCTTCCCCTMTTTAACTTAGGACAAGGTGTTTGCTATGACAGCACTGGATCACAGAATTATTTAGTGTGGAAAAGACCTCTTAGGTCATCAAGGCCAACATTTAACCTAACACTGCCAAATTGAGATTTTACTTTATTCAAGGAAATAACCACTCTTAGCCAGTTTCCCAGGGAATGCTCCTCTTTATTCCTTTTTAAATCATATATTCTTTAAAGATCATTGGCAATAAATATATGACCAAAAATGCTGTGCAAGGATTACTAACAGGGGTAAAMAATGAGGCTGGGGAGAAAGAATGCTCAGTCTATAGCTATTTTATACTGCAYGGCTGCAGTTAGAATTTACCCATCAAAAATGGATGATGTTGTGCCTGTGGGCTGCAATTCTCAGCTAAACTGAGTAAAGAAAATGATTTTACTTTTGAGTCAAGATTTTCTTGCATTATTTTCCCCTTCTTTAGTAACAAGGAGCAGCCTTGTGAAGCAGTACATCTTTTATAATTTCTTTTGTTCAAAAGAGACAAGAAAGATCAGGAAGGCCCCTGGACTTCAGTCTACATTTCCACAGCTGTTGGCAAGTGGTGATCTTGATGACATTAAAAAGAAAGTAAAACAATTTCCTCACAGCAACTTCCTCAGTAACAACCAACAYCAGCAAAGCATTATTTTCACCATACTCATCATTTTTTGGTTCTTCACTTGTGCACTGTGAAAAGAACCTCCAAACACCTAAGTCAAGGGTGTAGGAGGAAAAGATTTGATGGTGYAAGACATGTCAACGTTTCAGCATTGCTGGGACAGTGTAAAAAGCKAAAGGCTCAGATTGCAGATGGCATCCCTGGGTTTGAATAATTCATTCTCTTGCCATGTGCTCTTTCAAGTCCACGTCAGACTCWCAAAAACCTGAACAAACTGGAGCAGCAGCTCACTGTGCTGCTCGAGCACCAGTGCCACTGCAACACAGACCTGCTGTCATTGGCTTGACTATTTCCAGTGTTAACCTCTGGAAAACCCAAAATTTCCATCRAGATAATATCTAACATTAAACCTAAGAATGCTGGATCCCTCCTTCTACAAATAAACAGCACAAGCTGTTGCTCAGAGTTCAATTTCTCAACTTGCCAACAGCTTTTCTATAGTTTTTCTCAGTGTGCAGATATCTAATTATTATACCCACATTCCTAAATGTTGACACCTTCAAAACACAAAATGCTCGGAGTGATTATTCTTCATTTGAAAAAAAAAAAGGTAATTCAAAGTATTTCAAAAGAGTTATACCCTCAAAATGATCAGTCAAATATCACTGGAAAGATCAATTACATTAATCTTATCTTACTTATAATCTTAAATGCCTTGGACAGCTTTCCCAAAAAAAAAAAAAATAGGAGGACTGGGGTTTGAAAAGGTTGAAATAACACAAAATAAAAGGCCCAGGAAGCATTCCAGGGTATGTGCTCAGGTTTGGGTCATGCAACCCATTCCCCCAAGATCACCCAGAAAGGGGATGGGACAATGAAAGGGCAAATTCTGCATCAAAACATGGTCTGAGTTTACACACAGGTGGAGCTGA
This sequence comes from Sporophila hypoxantha, assembly GCA_002167245.1. Classification (NCBI taxonomy): domain Eukaryota; kingdom Metazoa; phylum Chordata; class Aves; order Passeriformes; family Thraupidae; genus Sporophila; species Sporophila hypoxantha. Next base: position 132,967 of record NDFG01004468.1, on the reverse strand, counting down.
AACACAAAAAATCCTTCTAAGTTTGTACTCAAACCCTCAGAGATGTCAGAAATGGGGACAATTGTTGGATAGCTGTGACAGGCTGCCAGTGGCATTGGCATGATGGGAGGGCAGGGGAGCACCCACTGGGTGGAAGAAGATTCACCCATTTTTCTCAGACAATCTTTCAGCTTTCCTCCCTGACAGGCATTCTGAAGCCCTAAAATCCATCCCTAACCAGCTGCAGGAACACTTGGCTGGATGACTTSAACAAGACTAAGGAAGATCTCTGAAAAACAGTTTGCATTTTCTYAGGGAGAACAGCATTAACAACCTCCAGCCCAGCAAGAGTGCAAAAATTACATCTTTTCAAATCAAATGACAGGACCCACCTCCAAATAGATGCTCTTTTTTGGCTTTAACTACCTATTTGAAGGAAAACTCAAAAAGAACTTGCATTGAATGCCTCTCTCAATAGAGAGAATGATTCACTTCATAACATGACAGAGAAAAAAAACCCTTGGATTTTAAAAAAAAAAAAAAAGGTCTGTGGGTGCTCTGCCATTTCTCAGGTGCAAGATGCTGCCCCTGCTTTAAGCTGCAATGGGGTTGATGTGCCTCTGGGAAAGCCAGCCCTGAGATCCAGCAGTGTTTGTCATGCAGCTTTCAAATTTAAGTTCTAAGCTAACACTGAATTAACAAGGCTCAAAATATCTTTTAAAGACTGAAATTATTATTATTTTTTTAATTAATGGAATCCTGGAGTGGTTTGAGCTGGAAGGGACCTTAAAGCCCATCTCATCCCACCCCTGCCATGGGCAGGGACACCTTCCACTGTCCCAGGCTGCTCCAAGCCCCATCCAGCCTGGCCTTGGGCACTGCCAGGGATCCAGAGGCAGCCACAATTTTTCTTCCTCTACTCTTACAGTGAATTCAAAGCAAAATTCTCCCCTCAAGCTAAGGCTCCCCACTATATCTCTGTCACACAGCATATTTGCTGCCAGAATCCTGAATAAAACCTGTGCATCCTGTTGGCTTTATTTTGCAGTTTTACATTCTTTATTAAAAAAAAGACAATCCTAAAAGGAAGGACTATTTGCTAGCAAGCCACACTGAGGTTTGTCCCTCCAAGGAACAGATGTGTGGAGGGCAGGAACATTCCTGGTCTGTGTCCATAGAGGCTGCACTGTGCTCCTCAGCACAAACACATCTACTACAACATAGACATAAAATATAGTATAATATAGAATAGTAGAATAGAATAGAACAGAGTAGAATGGAATAAAACAGTAGAGTAGAATGGAATAAAACAGTAGAGTAGAATAGAATAAAACACTAGAATAGAAATAGAATATAGTAGAGATAGAATATAGTAGAAAAGAGATAGAATATAGTAGAAAAGAGATAGAATATAGTAGAATAGAGATAGAATATAGTAGAATAGAGATAGAATATAGTAGAATAGAGAGAAAGAGAATAGAGAGAAAGAGAATAGAAAGAAAGAGAATAGAAAGAAAGAGAATAGAAAGAAAGAGAATAGAAAGAAAGAGAATAGAAAGAAAGAGAATAGAAAGAAAGAATAGCATAATCCTTGGGATTGGCCAGCAGCTTTCACAGAATCATATCAGGGTTGGGAGAGACCTTCAAGGGTCAAGTCCAACCATCATCACCCCTAAACCACATCCTCAAGTGCCACATCCAGATGCCTCTTGAACACTCCCAGAGATAGTGACTCCATCACTGAACTGGGAAACTCATTCCAATGCCTGACTTGTCTTTCAGGGATTTTTTTTRCCCCCTAATATCCAAACTTGGCAGCCTCCACATCATCTTTGCCTCAGAAAGGGAAAAGGATTTCATACATCCAAAGCAAGCTAAGCTCTGTGATCTACTCCCCCTGAAGACATCCCTTCTTCCTGCCCTTTTCCCTGGAGACTCTGATTTATGAGAAAACAAACCAAGTATTTCTCACATTCCAGGAAAAGCACTCCTCCAGCCTGAAATCATGGCACTACATTAGCATTTATATATTGCACTATCTATTTTTTTTAATTTTGAACCATGCCACGCTCACAGCCAGTTCTGTAAAAAACCTGCTGCAGTCCATATCACTAAAAAATCCTTGTGCTCAAATTTTCTAATGCCAAGCCCTTCCAGTCTAAAAGGCAATGGGAAATAAAACCACTATTCAATGCTGATCACAGTATAGGATGCTATGGTTATTAAGATTTATATCAGCATATTTAAAAATATATAAATACAAATCATTACTGCTYTAAAATAAAAATGTGACCCTTATTTGTACCTTTACCAAATGCCTAAACTCTATCAATATGAGTAGAACATGACTTTTTTTTTTTTAATTTATACTAAACTAATACAAAGATAACACAGTGGCAATATCCCAACCTGTATAAAAATTAATAATGCAAATCCCAGTGTTAACTCAGTTATGTCCTGCTTTAAGCAGGAAGATTTAACACTGGGAAACATCTTAAAGAGTACAAGCAACACAGTTCAACCCAACATCACAAAATCTGATGCCTCAACCCAGTATTTTGTTCCAAGGCAACACTATTTAAAGTCTGGAATGTTTCACTGGGAAAGAAGCAGGAGGAGGATAAAGCTGCACACTTGTAAATGTGGGAAACACTGAATAATGGCATTTTCATGTGAGCCTTTCCCTCAGACAGGCCTTTACATAAGCCCTCTGCAGTTAATCTGAGCCTTTCCAAGCCAGAGGCATAATTTGGCCARTTGGAAGCAAACCCAAATGATCAGCAGACCAAGAAAAACTTATGATAGGAACATAAATGCACACATAGCAGGGKAAGGRTCTTCCCCCAGAGGGTGCTGGGCACTGCCCAGGCTCCCCAGGGAATGGGCACASKCCRGAGGCTGCCAGAGCTCCAGGAGYGRTTGGACAACATTCCCAGGGATGCCCAGGGTGGGATTGTTGGGGGATCTGGGCAGMWKCAGGGGATGGATTGGATGGTCCTGGTTGGTCCCTRCCAGCTCAGGATATTCTGGGATTCTGGAAATGATGCTGGTGCTGGTTTGGGTCATGCCTGCCCTCAGCCCCTCACAWTCCCCAGGTATGTTTGTGCTAAAGTATAAATCAAAGCCTTCTCTTGAAGCAGGGACTTCATAAAGTAATACAGCTTCCTAATAAATCAATACCTCATTGCACATATCAAAATTTACTGCTCCTACTTRCTAGGCTGGGCTGATGGAGGAAAATAAAGATTTCTCTGCAGCTGAAACATGTTCCAGTACAAATGAAATTAAGAGCTACAGTTTAAGTTCATTATACAGCATTTCACTTGCAAAATTCTGCCTGCCCTCTCTTTCTTCAATTAATTCTGGATTACATGCTAATCAGAAGTGTTAACACCCTTTTGTTCAGAAAATCAGGAGGCACTGAAAGAACATTCCCACGGATTTCATTCCTTCTTCAGCAATTATCATGTAATAATTAACTTCAAGAAGCAGTTATGTGTCTCATTACAAATCATTCAGACACCAGATTGCCATGCTTCTATTTCTGTGCATTTCTTTCCCTTTCCTCCTTGCAATTTTGCCACATAATCCACTGGCCAAGAAATTTATTATGACATTTTCCTTTACTTCTGTATAAAGATGCATAACAGCAGACTGACTTCATTTTATTTTCACTTTTTAGGATCCTCTACCTTCAGAYAAAGCCTAGTGGTGCATGAAAAAGTAGCCTAAGAAAATCGAATCTAAGAATCACCAGAGATTTGCCAAAATATAAACAGGAACAGAAWAATAACAGGAGATCTGCAGAGCTATATGGGACCTTCAGGTATTAATTTCTTGCTCTTTAAAAGATGAATAAGTTATATCCAAAAAAAAACCCACCAACTCAGAAATTTTTGTCCACCACACTGTTTGAAAACACTGATAGCAGAGGTCCCACAGTCATGATCCTTCACTTCCATGCTCAGCTCTGCCAACACCCAGACCCCTTTTTCTTCAGCCTTTACTCCTCCACCTGCTGCTTCTTTCTTTGCCAAAACAACAGAGRTCTGCCTTCCAGGACAGCTTTTTGTAAATTAGAATTTACATCTCTAATTTCTCCTCTTTTCCCTCTCATTACACACAATTCTTCCAGATTTTCTAGATTTCTCAGAGTCCTGGCTGCCTTTTGGCTTTGGCAGCTGCTGGACCATTGACTTTCATTCACTGTATCTCCAAAGGTTGTGCATTTTTGTGGATTGAACTTCAGCACCCTGCCCAGACCCCTCTTTCCTTCCAGCCTGTTTATTCCAGGCTACTTTTAAGTGGGGATAATCCTCCTGATGTGGAAGCCACATCCTCAGATTCTTCCATCTCTTCCTTCCTCACGCTCAGCATTCAAAAAAAGCAGATTCCACTTGGAATGGCATTAATTAAAGAGCTGGATTGGACTGGATCAGAAAAAGACAACCTTCCCTCCATCTGGGTTGTGCCTCAGCTGTGAACTGCTCTGAACACCTCCAAAAGCTGCAGGTTTGGAGGAGAGCCAGGAGCAGTTTCCATGCTCCAGCAGTTTTCCACTCCACGCTTCCTTGCCACCAGGCAAGATCCACTCTGTCCTCCCAATTTTTCTATTYCATTATAAAAATATGGGAAGAGAAAAAACTTTTCTGCCACTTATAAAGCTTCAGTGGTTGAAAACTCTTGAGTTTGTGAACATTAGAAAATTCTGGGGATACTGGAAACAAGCCAAAGAATAAAATAAGCAATGCTTAGTAGGGAAGATAAATAATCCCATCTGCCAGCCTGAAATGCTCACACCTTTTTAATGTCATTAGRCACAAATAACAGACATGACAAAGTATTCAGGCCAGCTTTAGAAGCTCAAAAACCCAAAAGTGGGTGGGGAGGGGGAAAACCCCAGCTACAGGATATTAGGCTTATAAGAATTATTCAGATCAGCAGGGTTAGGTCAAAGTTATTTTTGTTACCTTAGGAGCTACCAAAAGCAAACCCCAAAATGAGAGAAGACTCAGGATGCCCCTAAGGGCTACAGAAGGATTATCTTAKAAATCAGAGGAAGGAGGACTCAAGGAATTAGAGATCAGTAAGCTTAGCTTTGCTCCCCAGAAAGACATKAGAACACATGATTAATCAATTTAGAGGTACCTAGGGGATAATAAATGGCAGCAAACAGCCAGCGTGAATTTGTCAAGRGCAAATCACATAAAACCAACCTCATTTCCATCTCTGAAAGTGTAACCAGGGCATAAATATGAAAGGACTTCTCTGAGGCTTCTACCAGTTTTCCTTAGGAAATGTGAGCTAAGTTCTTCAATTAYGTAAAAAGGCACAAGAGCAGTTTTTAAAATGTTCTCTTTTAACCTGAAGGGTGTTTCAAGTACAGTTCTGAAGAGACACGTCCTGTGTTCTCTAATACCTTCACTAATGATTTGGAGAATGAATTCTAGAGGAGATTTACAAAAATACGCAGAGGATGATGATGAAAAGGGTAAAAATAGCTTCAAATTTTGATCTTATTTATCAGAGCTATCTTGGGAAACTGGAAGAGAAATTCAAAACTCAGATCAAACCAGCCAGGAGAGGTAATTGAGGGTGGAGTTCAGACAAAACTTTGAGRGCTCAGGGGCCAGCACAGCCACCTGGGGAGTTCACAAATCTCTTCCACCAGAGCAAATTCAGGCAAACATCTGTCAGTGCCTGTGTTCCTGCCTCGGGACAGGGAGGCCAACCCTGCTGAACTCCCCAGGAGCCTCCCAGCCCCAGCTCAGCTAACTCCCCGTGGCCCAGGAGGAGCTGGTTCCAAGAAAGAGAAACCACACCAGGGGAACATCTTCAGGGACAGGAGAAGCCAGCCAAGCACAGCGACTCCTGAACTCATCCCCAAAGGAAAAACACAGGGAAAGGGACCAGCAGCAGCACTGGGAATGCCTGTCTTGATTAAAGCTTCTACTCTGTAACTTCTATGTTATAATATTTATATTATATATATATATATATACACACTATATTACAATATATATATTATATGGGGCAATACAAATGTACTGAACACGTTGTAGAAGTAGCCACAAGCTTTTTTTGTTGCTGTTTTTATTCTGTAACTGTGCTAGAAACACAAGTTTTAGAGAAGATGTGAAGTTCCTGTTACCAGTTAGAATARATTCAAGGTTTCAGGTCATTTTAACCAGCTGCAAGAACTCACTTGCCTTGCTGCTGTTCCAACAGAGCATTTCTTTCCTCCCTTTTTCTCAAAAAAAGATGGAAGACAACAATCAATGATGTTCTCACAGTGCACTGGGTGGTTTTTAGTAATAATAATATCTCAAAATAAAGATTGAAAACACTGCATTTTGATAAATCACAACATCTTGAGGAGTTCATCAATCAAAAAAAAAAAAACCAAACCCCAAACAAACAAAACAAAATCTCAATACTTCATTAACCAGCTCTTTGCTCAGCCCCAGCAAGTTTGGGTTGATTTCTAAGCCCTTATTAGCACCCACATGCAGTCTGGCTGAGTGCTATTCTTATCTTCAGGTGGGAACACACAGCTTGTGCAAGGAGAACAGGAGCTTTAAGCACCACACTTCTTACTCATGGATGTTTACAGGGAACTCCTTTCCTCCCCAAATGCAGGGCAGACTATCAATTGGGTTACATGCACACGTAGTCTGACAGGGTCACTCTTTCTGAGGGCTACCTTCATGSTTTCCACGTTAATCTTTGCTTTTTTAAATGCTGAAGAATTGTAGCTGCAGCATGAATTCCTTTTAGAGCCATCTAATATATCAGAGTAAATATTAAATACAAAATAAAAGTAGGAAAAAATCAAGGGTCTGGGGGTTTGAGTTATTTTTGTCCCTGACCTCTTTGAGCTTAAGGTTCTTCCTCCTTGTCCTGGCACTCCAGGGCCTTGTCCCAAATCCCTCTCCCATCACTCTTGAAGCCCCTTAGACACCACAAGGGACACTTAAGGGTCTCCTTGAAGACTTTCCTTGTCCAGGCTGGACAATCCCAATTGAGGGAAATTTCTATTTTATTGTCATCCCTAACTCAACTCTGCAATGCTTAAACAGACTCTTATCAACTTTTCTGTTCTTCCTTTCCAAAGGGGTGAGGAGCTCCTCCTAATTCCAGGAAGAAATTGTCTGTACAACACCAGCACTGACCCACTTTGGCTTCCAGCACAATGATTAACAAAACACCATTCAAATTGCACTGATTTTGAATTTTCAATTCCATTGAATTTGAAAGTCCATTCCAGCCATTCAATTTCACCTGGCTCCAAACCCTTGGGAAGGCTTCCCCCACCCTCAGAGGTCCCAAGAACCAAAATCCAGCAAGAGCTATGATGGAATTAGGGAACTGCTCCAAGAAAACAGGCAGGAGAAGAAAATGTGGGAAACACRAAGAAAATTGCCTTTTGGAAGGAGAAGTTTCAGATGGAAGAGATGGATCAGCTTCCAGACCAGTTCACACATCCCAAAACCACTTTACCTACTGTGTTTTGTCAAGAAATAAAATAACTGCCTTTCAACATCAGCCTCTCTAGGCAAAGAGGAACTGGTGAAATAAGSCCAGGAAAGCCAAAACAGAATATTTCAGTCACCCAACACATTAGTGGGCCAGAAAAATTAACATTCCAATGAAAAACAGAAGATCTATTTCTATGCCAGTGGCAGGATTAATACAGTTATTTTGACATGTACAAAATGGGTCTTTTTTCAACATAAAAGATACAGTTGAACTTTTCACTAAAAAGTTAAACTCSCATCAAAAGCCAGTGCAAACAGTTTCTCTCTGCACTGATGACAAATCRTCCAGTGTAGGGATTTCTCAGGTAAAGCAGGTATTGGGCACAGCAGAAAAAAGAAAGGGGTCCCATTCCCCAGCTGTGCCTTGCCCACCAACACATTTTTACATTTTTATTAATTTTAGGCTACTTAAAACATATCCCATCCACACAATGAGAATTCCATACATGAACTCAGCAAAATGTAATAGATTTAGAGAGTAAAAGAACAAAAGTYCCAGTTTAAAGATTAAAAAAAAATTWAAAAATAATGTATTCCATTTCATTTCCCAGAGCACATCCCACTRTGTTTAATCCCATAATCACTAAGGTTGGAAGAGACCTTCAAGATKATTGAGTCCCACTATGATCCCATAACCACCCCTAAACCATGTCCCCAAGTGCCACCACTTCAAGGGAAGACCACAGCCCTGGCTGGAAGAGTGGGCCCCTTATTGCCAATGCCTTTCTAAGTACATATTGCTACAGGATCAGCCATGAACAGGCAACATAAAGAGATTTTTAGGGCCTTCTTTGTTTGAAATAAGGCTGGATGTACATGCAGAGCTCCCAGGGCCTTGCTCTGAACAGTATTTCAAATCATGTCACTCAGGCACCACGGAAGAGATGCCACTAACACACAGAACTTTCCTGATTAACTCAGCATTATTTCTCTGCCAGGTCCTGTCATCATTGCTCATTAAAAATCATTCCCTTGCACAGCTGTCCTATTGACTTATAAAGTACTAAAGGATGTCAAAACCTGGCACAGCGTGGCTTTTGCAGACAAAAATACAACTGCTGGAACTCAATCATTAATTTCCACCTCTTTTGGGAGGCTGTGTGTTACCTGTCAAAAAGATACTGCTGCAAACTGCACTGTGAGCATTGGAGACAGAGAGTGACAGTGACACCAGTCACCTCAGGGTAGCAAACACAGACACCTGGCAGCAGGCATGGCTTCAGCAGAGCTTTTGGGCTAAGAAGGGAGGGATGGGGAAACGCCAGAGGGGACATGCTGGTGACAGAACTGCTGGTGCTTGGGGCAAGCCCTGGGATGGATCCAGGCTGGGGATGAGCAGCTGGAGCAGCCCTGGGAGTGCTGGGGGTGCTGGGGGTGAGAGCTGGGAGCCAGAACCCCCCCGTGCCCTGGGCTGAGCCCCAGCGTGGGCAGCAGGGCAGGGGGGGATTCTGCCCCTGTGCCCCTGGGCTCAGGTGAGAGCCCACCTGCAGAGCTGCCCCAGCACAGGAGGGATCTGGAGCTGCTGCAGAGAGCCCAGGGGAGGCACCAGCATGGGCAGAGGGATGGAGCAGCTCTGCTGGGAGGAAAGGCTGGCACAGCTGGGGGTGCTCACCTGGAGAGGAGAAGCTCTGGGGTGACCAAATTGTGGCCTTGCAGGGCCTGAAGGGGCTACAGGAAACATGGAGAGGGACTTGGGACAAGGGCCTGGAGTGCCAGGACACAGGGAATGGCTTCCCAGTGCCAGAGGGCAGGGCTGGATGGGATATTGGGAATTAGGAATTGTTCCCTGGCAGGGTGGGCAGGCCCTGGCACAGGGTGCCCAGAGCAGCTGGGGCTGCCCCTGGATCCCTGGCAGTGCCCAAGGCCAGGCTGGACTTTGGGGCTTGGAGCAGCCTGGGATGGTGGCAGGTGTCCCTGCCATAGCAGGGGTGGGACAGGATGAGCTTTAGGTTCCCTTCCAACCTAAACCACTCTGGGATTCTAAAACAGAAGTGAGTCTCTGCCTTACACCAGCAAAAGGTTTGAGAAGCACCTTCAGTATAAGCCAGGAAACAGCCACAACTTTTACCTGCTAAAGATGATTTGAGTTCTAAGTTACACTACATAAACTTAGATAATTTCACATTAGCAGTAAAGAAGGATTTTTCAACAAAACAGTGCTCTTGCAACATGGGTGCAGATATTCTCAACTGAGAATGTTACAGAGATTTCACTGAATGTCCAAGTCTGAATACAGCCCTAGCCTGTCCAAGAAGGTAAATTCCCCTTTAGTGTTCTTTAAGGTGATGTTTCATTCTAGGTCAAAGCCCTTCCTCTATTTGTTTAATTGCTACACAACTTAAAATGCATTATTAGTATTCAAAATATTAGTATTAACCACATTAATTTTCAGCTAGGAGAGTTGCCTTGCAGTGCAGCCTCCTTGGACACTTTTAAATCCCATCATTAAATCCCATCTGGAGGCCAAAGCTGAGCAGAACATGGRATTGCAACCAAAGCAAAATGAACAGGCACAGCTGGAAGTTTTGAATTATTTAAACAACCCCACCCCWAATCAGCCAGCTAAACATGAGGGATCAGAGCATTTCCCTTCAGCTCCAGGAYCCATCTCGTGGTCTCCTGGCTCAGTTTAAGCAGTAAATTGATTAAATTGCTGCAGGTGGAGCTTCTGGAAGGTGTGAGTGCAAAGAACAGGTGGAGCAGGGCATCTCCTCCCAATGTGCTCTGTACCAGATTTGTGTCCTGGGGAGGCTGGCCAAGGTCCCAGCCAGCAGCACTGTGGGGACAGTGCCAGGACATGACAGCATCAGCAACTCACCAGCTGTGGCCCTGCTGGAGAAAGAGGGGCAGGGACACTCAGCCAGAAACACAGCAGAGCACCAGGGAACAACTGCTCCTCAGGAATTTTTAATTGTTCCCACAGGCTGGGAGAGAAGCTTGGTCACTGTCATTCCTATCACCCTTCCCTGTGCCACTAGAGCAGCCTTCAGCTCCCTGCTTTTTGCTGTCCCCATGGTTGTCACTTCCCCTCAGACAGCCAGAGCACCACAGCAGCCTCCAGCTCACTGGTTTMTGTTGTCCCTGTGGTTGTCACCTTCCCCCAGACAGCCAGAGCACCACAGCAGCCTCCAGCCCACTGATTTTCATTGTCCCCATGGTTGTCACCTTGCCCCAAACAGCCAGAGCACCACAGCATCCTCCAGCTCACTGGTTTTTGGTGTCCCCATGGTTGTCACCATACCCCAAACAGCCAGAGCACCACAGCAGCCTCCAGCTCACRATTTTTTGTTGTCACCTTCCCGCAGACAGCCAGAGCCCTTTGTGCCACACAGSCCTGTGGGCACAGAGCCCCACCACWGATGGAKAAGGATGAAGCCACAGGGKCTCGTTATTTAATTCATTTTAGTCTCCATCAGAGACCCTCCGCAGTTCTGCTCCAGATGACCCCAACAAACTCCAAGAAAAGAAACAAGACCATGAGGGAGGAAAGGAAGGAGCCTCCAGAAAGCAGGGAGCTAGGRACAGAAACAAGGGTGGCCAGTCCTCAGCTCAGCCTCTGCGTTCCTCAGCAGACCTCCTAGGACAATTCTCCAGCAAGGTGGCACAAACCAAACTCATCCCCTCTGGAAACAGAACAAAGCTGAGGCCAGCGAGGTCTGGAGAGGCCAGGTACCACCAGGGGGTCATTTAATATTTTGTGGACAGCACATCAGATATTTTTAGAGAATAGTGATAAAAACCTCACATTTTATCATTTAACCTTCTTCCTCCAGTCCTTGCYCCTGCATCCACCTGTCACYGCACATGTTGCASTTGAGATGGCCACGATACACAGAGTGTCACCAAACAATTTCAGAAAGCTTCAACCACACAGAGTAACACCTTACCAGATCAGAAAGCTTCAAGTGTCTGCTCTTTKTTGTTCTTCAGCCCAACCTTTTATCCCCTCARGRTGATGCACTGCACCTGTGTGCCCTCTGCTCCCTGTGGGATTGGTCAGTGCKRCTGGGCACTCCATGGCTCAWTAATTTCAATATTATTTACCTTCTTTTCACAGCTGTACCCACTGGGGATGAAGCTCAGCCCCAGCCCCACTCTCAGTGACCACAACCTACAGTTCCACCAGTGCTGACTTCCATCAGAAAGCACAGAGAACTTCAGACTCCATGGGATGGTTGGAAACACTGTTCACTTCTATCAGAAAATCCACACAATTCCTGCTCKCTTTTCCCAAATCTGACAGTGTGCTGGCAGGGTAAGAAGGGAAACTASCCCTGTCTGAAAAAAATTGTTTCCAAAGAGGCAGGAGGCTGCATAAAAATGGATACAATTTTGTAAAACCTCACATTCAATTACTCTGAAGCAAATTTTAAGTAAATAAATCTCTTCCCATAAATTACTGCTGRGTGCTGCTGGACACAGCTGCCGTTGGGGTTTTTTTGGCAGACTTCTCATGAAGCAAATATAAAAATTTATTTGGCAGCTCCAAGTTAAAAGAATAGTAAGTTTTATTTTGATTATGTGCTTCAGAATGACATTCACACACTGTCCCCATCACYGGCATCTGGCATGCCTGGAAAAGCAGCCTGATGTGTGCTGGCAGCCAAAAACCTTTGCTTATGCCCTCTCCAGCACTCATGTGTGGGGATTTTGTTGGGYAGGGTGTTCTGTTGGTTTCATTTTTATTTTGTTTTATAAAATAAGAAGGAGAATTTGGTCCCTGTAGCATAAATCCACTCATACCATTCCAGGTATTCTGCTGTCATTCCAGTTCCAACCATCAATCAACACAAACAGCTTTTCAGGTATGCTCAATTGAAAAAAATTCTCACTTACCTGAGCCATCAGTCAAGGTTTAGTGTCATGAAAGCCCTAAAATTCAGTAGAAGGTCCCCTCAAGGTGGGATGAAGACACAGAATTTTAAGGGTTATTTAGGTAGTTTATTCTTCATTATATCCTCTCCCTTTGGAAATATATTTACAGAGAAAAAYCCTTCATATAATTCTGAAATTCTAGCACTAGGCTTCATCTTGGAAAATTTGCATTACAGAAAGAAATTCTTTTAGGGGCACAGAGTTCTGAGGGAAATTTCTTTGTCAAATGCAATAAAGCCAGGAAGTTTCCCACAGTTGTCTTTAAAAACCCTTCCTGTAAGTCCCCTGTCACTCAGCATCATATCCTGACATCACCATGTCCCTGTCAGKATGATGCAACAGGGTTTATTCATGGCTCCACTTTCAGACAAAAAGGCTATTTTAATCTCATTATCTCCCCATTAACTGATGGTAACAGAGTCAGATCAACACCAGCAGCACAGCATCCCTCAGGCATCCTACAGAAATTCATTAAATACTAAGAAAAATTAAGGTTTTGAGACTTAAAAACCAGAAACCAAACCTTATAATAGTGGTAGGAGCTACAGATCATCACTATACACAACAGTAATTATGATGCAGCCCCAGTTTTTTAATTTTATTGTGGTTCCTGCAATTAGCTAGATATAGCTGGTGACATAAATCATGTTATAGCTTCATCATAGTCAAAAATCCATTACCCACTGGGCCACATTGTGAAGGCTATGACAGGATTTTTAAATGCTTGTTTTGTTTAATTTTCTCCCCCAGCTGACAGTTTGTGTCACTGCTATCACCCTTCACTCCTCCAATAGCAACCACAAGCAGTCAATTCCCACATAATACCTGTAAGCACACTCTTCCCTCAATAAATCTTAACATTTGGTGTCCTGCCTGCAGGTTTTATTGCATGGCCTTTTCACTAATCTAGGACTTAATAACAGGAGCTGGCAYCTGCTATTTTTGCAGCTTTCTGGACAAGAGCATACCTTTTCTCTTATACCTACTTTATCTGTTACTTTAAATTATATTGATGCTATTTTGCAAATGCACAAGAAATGAATTGTCACTCCTTTCATTACACATTTTTTTCCAAGTCTACACCCTCACTAATAAKTGGTTTTCCATTAAAACAGTATCACATCACTTAGACAGAATCCTAAAAATATTTGCCAAAAGAAGTCTTTACAACTCCTTTCAACTAGAAGGCAAAGAAATAACAGGATCTGCTAATTTTTAAGGGTCATCTTCACTTTTAGTCTTTTGCCTTTTCTTGGGACACTAAAACTAGGTYGGAATTGTGAATTTTTCAGTGATCTATAAAGAATCAGATCCTAGAATTGCACAGGACCCTGGGACAGCCTTTCCCACTAAACCATGAGTTGCCCATTAAGCAGCAGTTCCTGCCAACYTGGAGCTGCAGTCACTGATGGCAACCAAAAATCCCAGTGCTCTGCAGCCTTCCTGATCAGCCTCAGAGCAGGGAGCCTCACAGGACCAACTGCTGAGACAGATGAGGGGAACAAGGACATCCTGCTGMCCAAGCTGAGCCTGCCCTGGCCCAGCTTGAGGCCCTTTCCCCTTGTCCTGTCCCTGTTCCCTGGCAGCACAGCCCGACCCCCCCTGGCTGTCCCCTCCTGGCAGGGAGTTGTGCAGAGCCACAAGGGCCCCCTGAGCCTCCTTTGCTCCAGGCTAAACAACCAACACTTCGCCATCCTTTTCTTCCTCTCAGTCTCAAATTTCTGGGCACCATTATTTTGTTTCCCTCCTCAACACACTCTCTCTCAAACCCAAAAATCCTCCAACTCGGTGCCAGRGTGGCACAAGGTGAAAAGGTGACAGCTCATGCCATAAAGGTGACAGTGACACAWGCCAGCAGGTTATGTACACCAGGCTTCCCCTGGGAACAGGGAGAAGCAGGAGGAAGAACACCCCATGACCAGCAGCCATGAACTTGCTAAGTGACCAGTGAAGCACAAAAGCAGCCAGTGACCTGTTCCTAAGAGGTAGTGAGATGAAAAAGAGACATCCCACTGAGAAACACCACTGTTTAGAACAACAAAAACAGGGCAAAATATCTTTTTTCCCTCTTTTTCTTCTTCACAGGTTTTACAACATCAGGTCCATCTGCAAGCTGAGTGCCCCACACCTGCAGCAATGGAAAAGCCTGTAACCTGCTTTATCTGCGCTCAAATATTAATCTGGTTAATAATTGCCCAAATGGAGATGATGTTGAGCTGGGGGTTGCAGCAGCTGAAATTAGATCTGGTAGAATATTTCTCCTATTTTAWCTCCAAYCTAGGCCTGAGTTTTGTAACTAAAGCTGTGAAGCAGAATCCTATTTATACACATAGAAATTGTCTTCCTAGAAGTCACTTTTCTTAAAAGAAATTCTACTGCAAAAATTTCATCTAGAAATTTCTGYAATTCCTGAGAGCACATCATCCATTATGAAACTCTGTATGTGAGGAAATGGTTCAATTCTGCCCCAGCAGAAGTCCAAATGCCAGGGCTATACTTTAAGCTTTTCACAATACATGTGAATGCTCTGGGTCTGGTTAAAGGGATCTGTCCCASACTTGTCCTTCACACAATCCAGGATGGGTTTGGGTTGGAAGGGACCTTAAATCCCATCCAGTGCCACCCCTGCCATGGCAYGGACACCTTCCARTYTCCCAGGTGGCTCCAAGTCCCATCCAACCTGGCCTTGGGCACTGCCAGGGATCCAGGGGCAGCCKCAGRTMCTCTGGMCACCCTCACAAGGAGTGTGAGAAATGGATTTGTAATGGATTCTCAAAACTTGTTAGAAAATTTACACAGRCTTGTACATCTSTATGCAAACTCTGAGATAAGGTGTGTTGACTTAGGAAGGKCATGGAATAAAGAAGATATTGCTGAGAAATTGAYCTAGAAARAAGTTGAAATAAGTTTTAAAATATGGCTTTGRAAAAAGACTGGGTATTTTAGAGAATTAGAACTGTGCAAGAWATATTGTAGTAGGATTATGTGAAGTAAAAATATAGGAATTTCTTCTTAAAAAATAACAAATACGTGCTTAATATTCAAGGAGGGCTCTTCCTCAACAGATGCAAAGGGGAACATATAAATGGATTTCAGTGTGTAAGAGGAACTCCCCTGCACTGTGCAAGGCCTGTCAGAGAAAATGCAGTTTCAATCAATTTTAAATTACAGAAATACTACTGTGTATTACACCTTGTAAGCATTGTGCTCCCTCCAGGAGAACATGAAAACATTTGTTTCCTCTGGAAACTTTTTTTTTTTGCTGATTTTATGGTGTTCAAAAATATCCCAAACACATCATATAACCCTTGTGGGACAGGAACAAATTCTAATGACTTTTTCCTTGTGAAATTTCCAAAGCAGTCTCTGAAATGGATCAAAATACCTTATGTTGGAAAAAGGATCAAGGGACTTGACTGCTTCTTTCCCTCAGGATCTCAAGGCCCCTTCTCTCCAATATATGTGTGACATAAAGTGAGCAGGTATTCAACAATTTTTATTGAGAAACTCTCCCCTTGCATCACACAGGACCCCTGCCACACCTTGGGACAAGAGAGAAAACTCATCCTGCTGCTGGTACCACAAGCAGAGCAGGAGAGGAGTGCTTGCAGACACTGCAGCGCCTGAAATATTTGAGTTTTGTGATTGAGGAGGAGCCCATGGGGCTGCATCTCTGTCCCTGCAGTCTCTGCTCCTGAGGCAGTGGCAGAGGAGTCATTTGTGCTGAAAACCAGCACACCACCATTTCCAACGCGAGGCTGATGAGTCTTTTCTACAAACAACCAACGTTTCCTGCTCATGCTGCAAACCCTGCTTTGACTTCTGCTCTGCCTGGGCAATTCTGGCTGTCCTCAGACGCTCCTGGCCGTGGCAGACACATTCCATCACCCAAACTTCCCTGCAAAACCCTCTCAGAGAGATTTGGCAGGACTGGAACTGCTAAATGAGCAGCAATCAAGTAGTTCACCCAATCAGTTCTCTAATTCACCACAACTGCTATAAATACGACCCATTATTACTGAATGTAGCTTTTAGGGGGGAAAAATACATGCAAACTTCCTGCTGAAGCTAATCTATGGGAAAATTATACAGAACATCACATTAAAGTCTAAGTAAACACTTTGGCACCCTCCTAATGTATGTGCATAGATTACTGGGGTGTGCTTGCAGGGTAAGTGCCATTTGATGCTCAAATTATTGGTAGATATTTAAAGTTGATTACCCTAGAGGTAAGATATAATTGGTAAACAAGGAATATATACAGAACAACAAAGTAATAACAACAAGTTGTATTTATTTCACAATTCATTCCCACAATCAGAACAATAGTTCAGTCAAGTTCCTAACTCTATTTTCAAGCTAACAAAATGAAATCAGAAATACCAAGAGCATAATTTTCCTTGGTATGGGATTGGAGATGAATGGAAAACCTTACTGGACTTCATTTTCACATCTCCACAAAATGGATGTAGAAAATAAGAAAATAAACAGAYGAGACAATGGTGTGCTCCCTCACTTCCTGAAGAGATCCATCCCCTCCCAGGTGTGATGGTGGGACATGTTCCCCTGGCTGACACATTTAATTGCCCACAGTATTTCTCCTTTCCAGTGTAGGCACCTTGTCTAGACTGCTTGATTACCCCCATCTGCAATCAGCCTCTGGCTTTTCTKTCTCTTTTGCCTTGAGATGCCTTTCAATCCACAAAATGATGCAATTCCTGTCTCCTTCCATGTGTTTGCTCTTTATCCCTGTGAGACACCAACAAATTGCTGTGGTTTGGGCTTTCCCACYGATGACCTGAATGAGCCACCACCAGACACAGCAGTGCCACCATGCTCCCTGATGGGGTTCTGGAGTTTTTCGTGGAAAACAGGAGCCCTCGTTCCCTTCAACACCTGATGGTACAGCTGGCYGCCAAAGGGATTCTCTGAAAGCAAACCTGAGGTTGAAGACCTTRCATGGTTGAATAATATCCAAATAATAACCAAATAATGGTTATTTAGCATGGTGGATAATAATAATCAAATTTTAGATAAATAAAAATCATGATCAAAACAAAGGAAGGCTCTTTAGACCATGCCTTGCCCACCTGCTCATGTTTAGGGTGTCTGACAATAAATGCACAGCCTGGCTGGATTTTTGTTCAAAGCTTGGAGAAACCTGGCCTAGGGGAAYGTGTCCCTGCCCACTGCAGGGCAGTGGAACAAAATGGTTCTTCAGGCCCTTCCCAACCCCACAAATACAAATTATCCCATGATTTGCATATAGAACACATCAGGAGCTCCCCCAGGAGACCACCAGCACACCTCAAACTYGTTTCAAGCACAAAGCAGTGATATTCTAGAGCAGAGTAAACATCTTATTCCCTGCTGGAGGACAAGGGGAGGACCTCAGAGACAATTCCCTGCCCTCAGAGGCCTTGGAGCAGCAATGTGAGCCTTCCTCCCACAGGAGGAGACTCCAGCAGTCAGACAGATGGTGCAGTGAAACACTCAGGAAGAGGAGTTGGGTCCTGCTTAAACTCCTACCCAGAGCAGCCAGAGAGGACCCTAATTCCAGCACCAGTGGAAGCAARGGGAACAGCCAGATGCAGCTGGGAAGTACAGAAATTTATCCAGCTAAGCCATCAAATTACCTCAGGAGGAGGAGAAAAGCCATAAACTGGAAGAATGTGGAAAAAAAGGAAAAAAGGCACAAGACCTAGAATTACAAGGTTCAAGGGCACCACAAAACGTTTCACAACATATTTTTTTAGAAAATGGTAGCATATTGCAAAAGCTTGTGTTCAAAAATGCTATTCTACCAACTAAAAAAAAAAAAAAAAAAATCAAAAACAGCTCCTCCAAAAAAGCCAACTAGTATTTACAGACGGAGAAAAAGCCATGAAATTGTACTTGAATCACCTGAAACAACAAAAGACATAAACCAGGAATAATTATGTTTTAGTGGGGCCTAAGTACTCATTTTAACAACTTCAAGCATCTCATGTACGCTTTTGTCTTCTCATAATTTTAATTTTTTTGTACGCTTTTGTCTTCTCATAATTTTAATTTTTTTATGATATTTAAAAGAACTCCATGTGCTATACTATAAGGAGAGGAAAAGTGTTTTTATTAAGCATTAATTCTTTTATTTTGGTGGCAGCAAACATCTCTGCCATCTGTCTTAAAGAGCTGCTGGTGCTACTCTATAACAGCATTAGAGACACAGGCACACTGCTTTCATCATTACTTGCTTTTCAAGGCAGCCAAAAGAACTGTGCTCCAGGTAACAAAGGTTCCTAAAAACCCTGTAAACAGCTAAGGAAGAGAGATTTGGAATTCAAACAGGAAAATCCTAAACTCACTTAGTGCCTCCATGGCTTAACTTAGCCAGTTGCAATTTCTGAATTCTTCCACTGAAGATACATTAAAAAAAAAAAAAATCACTCCCTAACACAGCTTTGCCAGGAGATCAGGCTTTCAAATTACTTGAAATTATATCACAAATTGAGAGCTTGCAAGAAATATGGAGAGATTTGCTGGTAAGTACATGACAGAGATAATGAAAAACCAATGTAATCCAGAAAATCCAGTTCTGCTGAAAGTAAGAAAGTAAGGACAGTTGTCTTCCTAGGAAGATAAAAACTGACAGCTCAAGAAAGAAATAAAGGGGGGGAAAAGTCTTTATCACAAAAGAAGAGTTTTCTGATGTATTTCAAGTACTGAAAAATCTAGGATTTGCTTAACAGCTCTGCTGGCAGATCTCAGCCACAGAACTCAAAGATTACAGGAGGCAGTGTCTATCAGTTCACTTCTTTTACATAAAACCCATGCTAGTRCATGTCTGAGCATGGGAAAGGCATCCTGGTGGGGTTAAAAAGGTAAAATTGTACCCTCCCTTTTATTCTGTTAGTAACCAGAGACACCATTCATGCTGCAGCTCAGCTCCTCAGGGCCTGGGAGGTGCTGAGGATTGTTACCCACTGAAAAGAGCCCCAAACTTATGCCTTGAGGAGGCTGACCTGGAACAGAGTTAAAGAATAAAGCAGGGATTTATTAAAAGGCCTCCATGGATCCACCTTGGGCAGCACAAGAGCCCAGCCAGGGCTGCACCCAAGGTGAACCAAAATGGGCACAAAATGGACGCCCGGGCACAGGGTCTCTCACTTTTACAAGTTCTGATCCATTTGCATCTTTGAGTTAATTGTCCCATTACAGCTTTAGGTTATGGAGTCTCATCCTGCTTGTTTTTCTCTCTTCAGCCCACATTGTTTGTGCTCTTGAGCCTGAGATTTGGATCATTTGTCCTTGGTCCCCAGCTAGAGGAGGAATTGTTTTGTCTCCCTACTCTGTGAACAGAGTTCACCATCCCTTAATGTGAAGCTTAGAGCTGCACAATAAAGCAGCACAGAATCTGAAAAATATAAAAGCTAAAACTGAGGCATCAAAACCATCACTGCARGTCCTTGTGATGCTGTGCAGGCTGAAAGAGCAGGCAAATGCACCTCAGGCTGAGCCAGAGGAAAACAGGATTATACAGGGAAATGACTCCTTGGGTTTGGGAAATGATCAGGCCAAGCCAGTAACCAGGGAACACCTCACAGCATCACTCTCTGTGTCAAAACCAAGAGTGAAAATGCAGGTGGGCTGACAGCAGTTTACCATGGAATGGTCACAACTGGGAAAAAAAACCAAAACCARATTCTGTTTATAATACATGATAGTTCTTTTCAGCAGTCAAAACCATTTGGGTATTCTACTCAAAAAGAATATTTTAGATTATCTTTGTGGGTTTCCTCAGCTCTTTTGCTGAGAAGGGCAAGAGCCTGGGCAAGCACAGCAAGAAACAAAAGTGTGATTAAGAGCCCAGAGAGGCTCCACATGGCTTCTTTGATAGCAAGGACAAAGGACACTCTGCTCATCCAAAATCCTTTTCCATAGCAAGGATTTGTTCTATCTTTCCGAAGGAGGGACTCTCCATCTCATCTCTCTGCCTGTTACTGCTCCCAGTTCTTCACACCAACAAAAATCCTGTCTCTCTTTTTGCTAATTGGCAAGCAGGTTAGTTAAATCAGTATTTTAGCTGGTGCTGGGTATAAAAGATGATGTGCCAAGAGAAATGCTGTGYCACTCCCAGAATTCCTCTGAGCTTRCCYTGTGCACACCATGGTGTCATTCTSCCAAAGGGCAGCTCTGGAATTTAGGAAGATATTGCTGTGGAGTCCAAAGGCACAGCAGCACAGACATCATTACATTACACAAAACCATGGCTCAGGTTAGCCAAGGCAATCATTCAAAGCAGCAGCTCATCAAAAAGACCCTCAAGAAGCCTCCAAAGCTCMGTAGCTCCTGTCAACAAGATCCTGCAGGGAAAAACACAAGTGACGAAGAAAAAAAAGGCTCTAACTTTTAGCAGCAGATCAATGAAATACATCAGTACATCTCATCCCTTAGCAGACAACATTTGGCCTCGTGGAACGTGCTATTAGACAAAATTGGCAGGAAAACCTCTCCAAAGCACAGGCCCATCACAGCAACAGCTCCAGAGATAAAACTGTGAGTTCTGAGCAAAGCACAGAGTTCTGATACAGAAGATGTAAAGGTGGCTGACAGAACAACAGCTCTGCAGCTGAGGTTTGCATTTCTCCCCCCATCACAGGCCTAACAGCTCCTTCATGTCTGATATGCAGGTGGGAGTGATGCAGAAATATGTTAATTGTAAACAGGTTTTATTTACAGGACACTTGTCTTGTGCCTAATTAAAATTAAAGGAGAAACTGGGTTTGGAAAGAAGGGAAATGAAAGAGGTTTGGTCCAGCAGCCCATCACAAGCTCCTCATGGACCTGAGGGATCTCAGAGGAATGASAACATTTGGTTTACATGTGAATGTTAAACATGTTGTACTGCAGTCYAATACATCTCCTGTGGAAAAATTAGTTGTCTCCCTGCTTTCCTGGAGAAGGCAGGGCCCTGGAAAAAGCCCTGCATGGAGCCAGAGACCTGCAGATCATCCAGCACAAGCACCAASATGTGCCTCCCTCAAACACCAGCACTGCTCCAGCAGCACCTGCCCATTCCTTCCTCTGCCAAACATCTACAAAGACAACAYCTTCCAGAACCCTGCCTCCATTCCAGATGGCTTCTCTGTGACCCAACCCTTCACCTCCCTCAGGTGAAGGAGGTGTGAGGATTTCCAGGATAGATCACCCTCTGTTTTGTGGCCAGCTCAGAGGTGTCCTGCCCCACCTACAGGCACGGCAGCCTTTGCTCTGTGCCCTCAGGGAAATGCAGACAGGGTTCAGAGGTGTGCACATGTTTGTAAATGTTTAAATTCCCACCCACCAGCCTCCAGAAATGTTGTTCAGAATGAGTTTGGGGCTGCAGAGCAAAGGAAGACAGTGCTCTGGCTGTAACAACAGTGGCCAGGTGAAACAGAGACAATGCCTTAAGGAAGGAACCAAAAGGTTCCTGAAATCAAGAGACAATCACAGCTTTTGGCWTCCTGACTTAGGAGCAGCCCTGACACCTGGGCACAGAGGGATTCCAGCACCAGGGGATCAATGAGCATGGCTCACTCCTCCCCTCCCACAGTCAGTTAAGCACTACTTACTCCAAGCTCCATTTCTCTCCCCCAGKACAAGSTTTAGGTGATATAAACCATTATTATCCATCCTCATGGGTTTCACACACAAAATATCTTTATTTAAAGAAAAAAACTCTTCATGGGAGTGGTAAAACACACTCACCATAATGCAATCAGAGCAGGATTTTGTTTGACAGTTGAGAACATAAAATTATATTGGATGAGGGGAGAACAGTTTTCATGCAGTAATAAAAGCTACAATCCTAAAATAATCACTCCACTTGAATACACCTTCAAAACGTATTCTCATTTAATACTGCTYGTACACAGGGAATTCTTCCTCTGTGCTAGATCATGTCAGGTGTTCAGATTAATAATTTTTGATTTTTCTCCTCTTACTCCCACTTTCAACCCAGCAGCAACATWTCCCATTATCTGTTTCGCACTAATTAGCAGCAACAAAATGCAAGCTGTTTTAACACAGAGCCTCTTTTTGTGTTATACAATGTAAATTGGATGGGCAACAAAACTAAAAGGGTGGAAAGAGAGGGAGGGGGAGAGAAAAAAAACCCTGTAGGGTGAGAAAAATTACTTTAAATTCTGAGTGGAGGCAAATTTCATAAAAATACTGAAGTTGAAGAAGTTGGCCAAGACCATTGAGTCCAACCTTTGACCTTCTACCACATTTGAAAAAGATATATTGTCTTTTATTGCCTTGCAAAATCAAGTAATTTTCCTAATTACATTAAAAAGTGCTGTCTAGGCAGATAAAGACCAACACAAAAACTTAATTATTAATTAACACATCTTGAATCATGTACTTCAATGAAACACTAAAATGGGTGTCCCACCAGGCCTGCCAAACACTACAAATGGCAGAGTTAATACTAAAAAAAAAAAATCTCAGCACAATTTCTTTTCAGAATCCAGAAACTTTTATAACTTTTATAATCTTTTAGAATCCAGAAACTTTCTGAAACATAATTAAAAAAATACCAGATAAGAGCAGCATGGCAGGCTCAGCTTTCCTTCTCTTTGGAATGAGTTRTCCCCTGAGTTCCCCCTGTGGCACATCCTCCAGCACTGCTGAGAGCCAAATCTTCCCAGTTGTGATTTTGGTGGTCTTTCCACCCCCCAAAGCATCCACACTCCCTAGAAAACACATCACATTTCCTTTCTGCCCAGAATCTCACAGCCACGAGTGGTGCAGTGCTGTGAATACTCACTTTTGTAGGGGGCTTCRCAGCAAACTGGCTCCTCATTAGTAGAACAAATGTTAATTAATATTTTCAACCAGGGGCCAAAGTCCCAGCAGTTTGGGAGTGCAGGCTGTGCCCTGAGCTTGGCTGCTCTGCTGCAGTGAGCAGAAGGCTGCTCTGGCAGGGAAAAAGGGAGAAAAGCTCTATTTTGTYGTCAGATCCTGCAAATTGCTTCCCAAATGCTATTGAGGGCGGATCAAAGAGTGAGGGCATCACACAGGTGAGACACACATGCAGTGGCTGTTCACATTCCAAGCAAAAAATGTCCTGTTCACAGGWATACAACCCAGGGGAAGAGACAGAAACAGCAGCAGCTGGTGTGCCCCACCACACCTGTGTGGACTGGGGGACCAAGTCCTGCCCAGGGAGAAGGAATTCCAAGTGAAGGATCTGCCACACCTTCAGTAGCCCCTGTGCTCACTGACAGATAAGCTGCCAGCCTCCAAACTGCCAGAAAAAGTGAACAGGAATTCAAGAAAATATCTCAAGGAAGGGAGAAAAAAATTATTACCAATACAAAGCCACTCAATAGTACTTCAAAGCATCTCTGTTCACATCAGCATCCAAAAGCAGAGCATCAAAGCAGGACCAGCCAGTTTAGTGCACACAGCAGGAAAAGTACCTTAAAATCTCACCCTTGTGCTGTTATTAAGCTACATCCACTGGCATTCATGAGCATGAGACAGMTCAGACAAGAATCAATTTCCCTTCYCACTCTTCAACAGAAAAAACAAGTGAATGTTTTCCAAGAGAWGGAAAATGAGGATACCAGACTTTAGGGACCTGCTCCAGCTGTCCCCTGCACTATCACCAACTTCCCTCACATTGCCCATGAATTTATCCAATACTCTTTTCTAACTTCCCCTCTCCTGAACTGCCTCAGTGTAACTGGTACTCTCAGCTCCATCTGACATCCAGAAATTCCTCCTTGTTAGAGGTGGCATCAAGTGGGCCTGATTCCAAGTGGTCAGAAGAAAGAAATGCAGCCAGCAACTGTGGAYCCCACAGCT
Organism: Sporophila hypoxantha; assembly: GCA_002167245.1. Taxonomy (NCBI): domain Eukaryota; kingdom Metazoa; phylum Chordata; class Aves; order Passeriformes; family Thraupidae; genus Sporophila; species Sporophila hypoxantha. The sequence goes on along the minus strand of NDFG01004468.1, from coordinate 108,740 downwards.
CAGTTTCTCTCTCACTGAAGATAATTTGAGTTTATTTTTTATAGCCAGCTGCAGTTTTCCTTCAAAACCAAGTAAACAAGCTGTGGGAGCTCTAGTCCTGTGTCAGGGCTGATCAGAAATACATGATGGGGTCAAAAACCACTGCAGAGATGCTGACAAATGAGAAGGGAAATATAAAAAAAAGCATTTAAACCTGCAGTGAAACTAAAAATGTTGTCTGTGCCATGACCAACAAGTTTGTCCTTGATTCAGCACAGCAGGGAGCGGTCAGCTGAGGTTTGAAAGCCTGACAATCTCCAATATCTGTGTTCTTCTAGGCTTTTCCCTTTCATGCCACTRACTGAGTGTAGGGAGGGAGGCATCACAGCACTGCCCAGCACCAGCCTGTTCTGAGCTGGCTGCCAAGGAGCAAAAATTAGGCTCTGAAAGATGCCAGTGATGTCTTTATTTGCAGCCCTAAAAGAGATCCAAGAACATCAARTGGAGCATTTATAACTTTGGAGCCTTCAGCAGGCCCTTACAGATGGGTACAGAGAACAGCTTTGTTTCTCAGAGACTGGGGAGGTTGTTCCAACAACCAGAGGCTCTCAGATGTGCTGTCCCTCGTCCCTCTCACTGTGGCAGCASAAGGACACACAGGTGGCTTTGCAAGACCTCTGAGCTGGAAGGGCAGAGGGGGCTGGGTGAGAGGAAATCAGCTTTTTCACAGGAGCTTTTGTGGCACTGCACAGCCCTGAGCAGGGGAAATGTATTTCATGACAGAAATACAGGTCATGGTGTGAAGGCAACGCATCCTGACTCGTGTTTTGGGGTTTGCAGACAGCTGGCACCTCCCAAAGCCACCATGGTGCTAAGAACTGAAATACAATCTAGTTCTGAGGACTGGAACCTCCACACAAAGATTCAATAAGGTGCAACAGCAGCAATAACATTAATCCACACTTTTAATTTAATCTATAATTCATTCATGCTTTTTACAGGGTTCAAACAGGAGACGAATGTGAAATATTTACTGCCTGAAGTGCCAAAACAAACTCATTTGCTGAGACCCACTGAGCAACACCACCTGAAGCTGAGCTGCCATTGATTTTGGTGTCCAGCCCACTTCTCACAAGAACCACAGCTCACCTGTTCCACAGAAAATGCTGTGTCAGCACTGATTGCTCTTTCAGTCTCTAAATTAACTCCAGATCTAATTCTAGATCTTCACAGCTGGCACTTAGCAGCAGCTGCTTTTCTCCTCTCAGCAGCTGGCAGACCAAAGGTATCCTGTGATAATTGCCCTCTGTGTTACAGGCCCCAGCACTGCTGAGGGGTGAATTTGCTCTCATCAGGAGCTGTTGGTGCAGCTCTCGTGCCACAGGAACTGTCCTATCATCCTAACAACTGCCTTGATAGGTAATGCAGTCCTAAACCAGAATAAAATGAAGGGCAAGAGCAGCCAGCATACTGAACTGCCTGTCAAGGTGGGCCTTCATCCTCCTCATGCCTTCAAGGCACTGCAGTGGAATAAATTCCTGAAATTTGAGGCTGTTCACTGCTGCAAAGCACATCAGTCAAACTTTTCTGGTTTTTTCCTTTCCTTACAGTAGGAAGATAATAGTACCAGCTAGAGCAATTGCACAGCAGTGTTGAAAGGATTAATTAGCTAATATTTCTATAGTCTTAAGCATGCAGAACATCACAGATGCACGGTGTAATGACTGTTATTAGGTGAGTGATTTCTTTGACTCGTTGGGACAACACACATTTTATCTGTCATCTTTTCATGGCACAGACGTCTGCCACCAGATATTCTCAGCTAAAAAAAACCCTGAATATCATGGCCTAAACTATCCATGATGTTGGTTTTTTTMGGGGGTGGGTGGTAATTTTTTTCAAGCATCTATTAATTCTCATTTGCAATAAGGGTTAGAAATTCTGCTGATAGCCACAAAGCCTTAAAGCTGGCCACAAATGAAGGCCAACATAAAAGGTGCTGACGACTTGCAAAGAGCAGTATCCTCCTAAAAACCATGGTGCAAATTAAACTATGCTGGGTCTGCTTTCCCTGACTTCCAGKAATGTCCAGAAAGGTTTTAGCTGCTGACCAAACCTGCTGTAGAACTATTGATGGGATAAAGTTCTCTCTTCCTTAGCTTGCCCTGATGGGGCTGGGATCAGTCAAGGCACTGGAGATTGCAGGTACTATACAACCAAAAGTAAGAGAAGCTAAACTACAAGAAATGGGATGAGAATTCAGCTTTTTGGGGAAATTCTGGYGGAAAATTGGGCACAAAGGAGCCAAGAGGAGTGTGGTAGAACAGGATGCTGGACTTGCGTGCATGTGTCAAGGGTGATYCTAATCCAATGTTAGTAACTTCATACTGCAAGTAACAGATGATTCCAGGATGTTGATATTCTCTCTCTCAAGCATAAAAATCAGCGCATTTAATGGAAATTTAGGTCAGCACACAACCACAGACACAAGCCTGATGAGCACGTCAAGGAGCCGTTTAAAGCAATGCTAAGCCAAACAGATGAAGAAACACAGAGTGTAGAAATGTCATCAAAGGGCACAGAAAATTCACTCTCTAGGAGATTTGCAGTGCCATGAATCCTTTGTGTTCTGCYTGAAAAGAATAGGAAAAAACYAAATCCCAGGGTGTGMGAGGCTGCAGGAGCTGAGTGGGCACCRYGTGTCCCCTCCSTGCTCCAGCAGGGCCATCCCAGAGCCCAGGGCACAGCACTGTGTGCACCCAGCTGTGCCCCAGCCCCAGGCAGGAGAGCCCCCAGGCTGTGTGGGCAATGTGCTCAGGGCTGGGCAGTGCCCAGGGCAGAAGTTGTGCCTCCTGTGCAGGGCAATTGCTGGGCTCAGGCCCTGCCCGTGGCTCTGGTGCCATTGCTGGGCCCCYGAGCAGAGCCTGGGCCCTGCTCTGCCCCTCCCTGCAGCCAGGGCCAGCCAGGCCTGAGGGCCCCTCTCAGCCCCAGCTCCCTCAGCCTTGCCTGGGCACCCACATGCTCCAGGCCCTTGCTCAGCTCCAGCAGCTCCTGGCCCTGCTGTGCTCCACTGCAGAGCTGGACACAGCACTGCAGAGGTGCCTCCAGGGCTGCCCAGGGCCAGGATCCCTCCCTGCCCTGCTGCCAATGCTCTGCTGCTGCCCCAGGCTCCCCTTGGCCTCCTTGGGCCGGACACTCTGCTGCGTTCAGGGACAGCTCGGTGTCCCAGGACACTCTGCTGGCTCAGGGACAGGCTCGGTGTCCCAGGACACTCTGCTGGTTCAGGGACAGCTCGGTGTCCCCAGGACACTCTGCTGGCTCAGGGACAGCTCGGTGTCCCAGGACACTCTGCTGGTTCAGGGACAGCTCGGTGTCCCCCAGGACACTCTGCTGGTTCAGGGACAGCTCGGTGTCCCCCAGGACACTCTGCTGGCTCAGGGACAGCTCGGTGTCCCCAGGACACTCTGCTGGGTCAGGGACAGCTCGGTGTCCCCAGGGACACTCTGCTGGTTCAGGGACAGCTCGGTGTCCCCAGGACACTTTGATGGCTCAGGGACAGCTCGGTGTCCCCAGGACACTCTGCTGGTTCAGGGACAGCTCGGTGTTCCCTAAGGAACTCAAAGCAACACAACGTCTCCATCTCCAGGCACTCACCCACTGAAATTGGGTTTGGGTGCCTGCTTTACTTAGGGTCCAAGTCGACAAAGAGCTCTGAGGCTGAGGGACTCAGGGAATTCCAAGGAACACCACCTYGCACTTTCTTTTCCCAAGGACACACACACCAGCCTGGGTCACACTGAATTCTCTCTCAGGCTCACAGACAGTGTCTGGGAGCAGCCAGCTGGGATCATTGAAATCCACTTTAAGGATAACACCACCATGGAAAGCAGGAGAGCTCAGCGCTGTTCTCCCAGCTTCCTGCTCTTCCCAATCTGTCAGCCCCGAGAGCTGCTCCCTGAGCTGATCAGTCACAGCTCCAATTCCATCTCTGCATGATTAGCCAGCATTAGCAAAGCCAAATCAATGGCTTGATTGCAGATTTGCCAAACAGAAGGGCAATGTGCATGCATTAGAATGATGAGGCAATTTGCAACTTCATTACCTCCTTCAGAGACACGTGAGCTTTTACCCTAAAAGTGGCACAGGGATTTTAAATCCTGCTGAACCCTACAGCTGCCCTGGTTTTCCCCACAGGAGCCTGCAGGATTAACAGCTGCCACACTGAGGCCAAGCCTGTCCCAGCCCCCATGACAGCCTTGATAAAGAAAAAAGCCATCATGAATTCCTCCTGAAGGGAGCAGAAGGCTTCACCTGCAGAGGAGACCATCCTTAGGGAYGTCTCCTGCCTCCCTGGGGCTTGGGGTGAAGATGAGAAGAGAAAGGTTCCTACTCCAGTACAGCCCGCAGGTTATTATCCATGATTGATTTCTCCAAGGGGCAGCAGTGAAGTTGCAACCYGAGGTCTGAGGGCAATCCAGAGACTTCAGAACCTTGGAATGACTGATTAAGGGATCAGAAGCAATGTTCTCCTCTATCATGCCAGCTTCAAGAAGAGCAGATTGACACCTGTCTGTGTGTGCTTGGTGTCGCCTGCAGAAGCCTGGGGTCTTTGAGCAGAGYTTGGTTTACACAAAACCCATTCAGGCTTGAGCACCTCCTGGCCAGAGAGCCCTGGATGGGCTGGAGCCCCAGGAGGGGCTGAGGGAGCTGGCAAGGGGCTCAGCCTGGAGCAAAGGAGGCTCAGGGGGCCCTTGTGGCTCTGCACAACTCCCTGCCAGGAGGGGACAGCCAGGGGGGGTCGGGCTGTGCTSCCYYGGAACAGGGACAGGACAAGGGGAAAGGGCCTCAAGCTGGGCCAGGGCAGGCTCAGCTTGGCCAGCAGCAGGAATTTCTGCATGCAAAGGCTGCTCAGGCCTTGGCAGGGGCTGCCCAGGGAGGTGATGGAGTCTCCATCCCTGGAAGGGTTTAAAAGACATAAATGTGGCACTTGGGGACATTGTCAAACCCTCCACTAACCAATGTTGACTTAACTGTGGGACTTCACGATCTTAAATGTTCTTTCTGACCTAAATGATTCTCCCAGGATACAAGAGCAGCAGACACTCACTGGAGTGAGAAATTGGGTGTGCCAGAGTCACCTTGATCACCAAAAAATACAAATACAAACAAAAACATACATAGGAGAGATGGGCATCCCAAGAAATAGCCCCTTAGGAATCCTATCCTCACTCASAGCTGACTGACTGCACAGAAGCAAACTCCACAGCTACAGAGAGACCAGTATTTTCAGCTAAAGCACTGAAGTTTTGGGAAACTAAAAGCAGTTTTTTGCAAACAGAAAATTATTATTCTTCCTCAGCACTTGTGAGGTGAAAATGAGCAGTTACGTTCCACCCCAGCCACCGCACGGTTGTTTGGAAGGAACCTCTGGCTTTCACTTTATGTAAAATCCATGGCAGAACTGAGACAAGACTGGAATCAGTCTGCAGTTTGAGCAACAACCTGCATTTTACTCAACCACTGTGCTTACATTTTTAATGACAGCTCTCCCCTGCATCCTCCTTAAACTGTTGCTCCACAAAAGCCAGGGAAARTCCTGATGTGCCACATAATGGAGCAGACCTATTGCCACGTGTCACTTTGAAAATCCAGATTGTCTGCTGTGAAAGTACCTAAAATTACAGCTTTAGCACCTAATGCAAGGTAAAAACATCCATCTAGTTCAATAATTTAATAGGGAGGAAAAACCAAGCACTTCCCTTCAAAACAACTTGGAAATACCACAGCAGTAAACTTCAACCACTTCATAGAGTCTTATCTAAAAGCAAAAKTAAGAATACAAAGCATGCTTGTGCAGTGCCCTGCATTTAAACACCTGCCTGTGTATGGCTGAAGAATAATTTATTTAGGAAAAAAGATCCAGAAAATCATCTTAAACCCCAGAAGACTATGTGCTACCCAAGTTCTACTCCCCCAGCTCATTGATGCCTATCTGTAAATAAAAGATTGTAATCCAGCTTGTTGCAATTAGGTATCATTATCCTGCTCTGTTTTATGATTTTCTTCATTAATGAACTGAAGTGATTTCAGATATTGATAATTACAGTGCTTGCAAATTTTAAKAAAAAGCTCTACAATAAAACAATAATTCAAGCTAATAAACCCTGACCAAAATCTCTGTCTTGGGCATAAATCATCAATTAAGTACCAAGAGGAAGATTTGAATACAACTTTGTAATAATTATTTTCAAATTAGCAACAGAAGGAAGCAGCAACTCAAAGTCCAATACTTTGGGGCTTGTTTGAAAAATTAAGAAAGCAACTTATGCAATTGATGCTTTTTATCTGTTTGACAGCTTAAAAAATCAACTTAATGCACATGAAAGGTCTGTGGTTTGCAACTGCCCTTAATCCCAGCACAGAGCTGTCAGGGTGAACACACCTGCACAACTTGTACATTGAACAGGATTTACTCAGCCAAGATATTGATAATTCAAGGTCAGGTCACACTGTACCACACKCTGACARCTCCTCATGTGTTACCCCACTTCTCTGGGTCTTCTGGAAACTCAGACCCACAAGTTCTGTCTCTGCCAACTACTACAGTCAAGCAGATATTAAAAACAGGCACTGAGAACAGACAGAAAAGTTATTATTTGTTACCACAGTATGAAATGGGCTTCCTAAAATGTATCCACAGAAGATGGTTGGAAGAATTAGGCTCTTACTGCTGTRGATGTGGAAGCAAACAAGAAAAAAAGCAGCCCCATGAGACTGGATAGATGCTTGGTTTTATTTTTSCATGTATTGATTTTATTTTTGCATGCATTGATTTTATTTCTGCATGCATTTGAAACACTTGTAGGACCTTAGGAAACTGTCTCAGGCACCAGCTGGAACATCTGCAGGAGCAGGAGGAAGGTCACCATCATCTGTGGCACAAKTGTGTAACTGCTGAGGCAAACCAGCCCTAGAGAAACACCTCTGAACAAGTGAATGCTAAGCCCAAACACACTGACAAGTCAGATTTCCAGTTGCAGGTTGATTAAAACTGTAAATTTTGCATATTATACGATGGTGAATTACTAGAATAATCACTTTGGAACAGGTTATAGACAGGAATTGCAGACAGGCTGAGCTGAAATCTAGATTGCCAGGCAGAGCGGGGATGCTCCTTCAAGGCTGGGGTTTAAAAGAAAGTTTGAAGAGGTATTAAATCAAATACTAAGTCAATAAATAAAGTTATAACCATAGGAAGAACAACAGAGGCAAGGAAGATCCAAGTGTTTTCTTGTGCCATGTTATGTACAAAAAATCATTTTTTAGGTTCATTTTTGGGCTTTTTCCCTTCCTGTGGAATTACAGGTGTTTATGAACGCCTCCAATTATTTGGCTTTATTCAGCTGTAGCATCACTGGTTGGAAGGGATATCTCTAAACCAACCTCCACCACAGCAGCACCAAACTGGGTCAATATTCCCCTTTTTCCGGGCAAGTCCCTCTCCCTTGGCTCTGCCTGAACCAGTCGTTTTTGGYCTGGGACAACCTCTGGTTTGTGCCTCCTGGCACAAGACAGACAGCAAAGCATCAAACACCAATTTGTTTTTCTTTCTGTGGTGAGTGAAAGCTTCAGTGAATTGCAACCATCACATCTTTGACCTGATAAAGCACCTGCTTCCAAAAATACCCCTTGTGTCTCARATTCAAGGTTTGCTTTTGTTGAAACTGTTTAGGAATGGGTCTGTGTCTGGTGTTGAATAACATAATGTTTATTGCTTTCAATACTTATGAGGCAATAAATTACTATTTTCTAAATAAAAACAGCCAGTGACCATGTCTAATAAAGTTACTGAGGCTGAACATTTCCATTTGTCACAGGTCACACAACAGAAARATTCTGATACATTTTTCAAATGCACATATAGGAATTTGAGCAAGGTGTTATTAGTGCTGAMCCTCTAATTAAAAAATGACTTAAAATAAGCCAAAAGATTTTTTTCCCCAGAGTCCCAGAGATCTCCTTAATTCCATACATGGCAAGCAGTAGAACTGCACAGGCTGATGGATTAAACAAAGTCTGATTTTTTAATGGCCTGACAAGTTAGTGCAGTCAAGGAGCATTTAGATAACATGTAAGTGATATCAACCAGAGCAGTCCTGAAATATTTCTCTTTCCAAGTGGTAGTCAAGGGCTTAWAAAAGAAACAGACCCATCTAGTGGTAACACTGCTTTTATGCTAATGCCTGTGGGAGGAGAGGGGATAAAGGAATTACACCACCAGAAAGAGCAGTGGCAATCAAAGCTTTGCTCCAAGTCAAGTAGGGAGAACTTTTCCTGGGGTGAAGGTGCTGAACAAGCCTTTTCAAATAATTTGGTTTACAAAATATTAGCACTCATCTTCAGCAGAGACCAAGCCTCACCACTCAAACCTGTCAGTCAGGATCAATATCAGCCCATGGCAGGGAAAGCTCAAATGCACCAGGCAAGGAAACTGCTGGAATGCTCTCTAGAAACCTTCATTMGAGTTTGAAATGTCCTAAACTACTTCAAAAAATTGTTTTTATAATGTAATGACTTTGAGTACATCTGTGCCTAAACAACCCCCTGTGTTGAGCAACAGAGTGTTCTGCTCATTTGATCTGGTGTCATTGCATGTGACAATTCTGAGTGGGAATGGTCCCAGGGGACAAGAAGGAAAAAAACCCCACAATGTGCCAAAATCTGAAAGCCATGCAATTTTAGGCTTGTCAGAGCATTCCTAGCAAAAAGTGCTAGAAAAGCTAATAAGGGCTCATCTAATAATGAATTGAAAATGACAGTAAAATTAGCATCACTGGTCACGATTTCATGGTAAATAGATCTTGTCAAAATAAATCATMGCTCTGTTTTTCAGTGGGAATCTCAGACTTGGGCACTTGGTGCCTCAGGCCATCTTGATTAGAAAACAAAAGCACTGCCATGAGATAATAAATGGACTAAAAGCTATGATGGGTCTCAACAGGCAGCTGGAAAGGAAGACAAAATGCACATATTGCTCCAGGGAATGTTTCCCACCTTGTTCCAAATCCTCCTCTGCCCACAACTCTGCCAAGGCAGTAGAGAAAACGCCAAATGATCAAAGGTAGCAAACAAAATAGACAGCAATGCTCACACATGGGCAYCTCAAAAAGAAAAGAGGGCCCTGGCCTCACCTGGTACAGCAGCCAATTTCCTAATTTACCTCAATCCTGAAATCCCTCCAGACACACAAACCAGATGGCAAAAAATAATTGGGAAGTAAGAAGGATAGAGAGGTGCAAATGGGGCAGCAAAGGGAGTATCCAGTGGTTTCAACATGGGAATTTCTAGGAGCAAGGTCTTCCTTGGCCTGAGGGAGAGAAAAATCAAAGGAAAGGGAAGCAGCAGCAAATCCATGTCTCCACACATGACCTTTCTCCCCTGGATCTCCACCAGGGCACACAGGTTCACCTCACAGGCAGCACAGAACTGCCTTGTCCTGCCTTGCAAAGAAAACAAGGATTTGGGGGTCATCTCTCACACTGCAAAATCCACCGAGGATGACTTCAGAGCAATCCTGACAGCATGGCAGGYAAAGGACTTCTCCACATTTGTAATGCCTGAGCCATAGTTTGTTCCCTTGTCCTCAGAGTCCATCAGCCCTGGGCAGTCTGGCAGTTGTAAAGGACAAGCTCTTTGCTGTCCCCAAGGTCTCTGAGAAACGCATTTCCACTGAAAACAGCCCTGGCTCTTCCATCATGCACCATGAACATTGTGAGTCACCACTTCACRGTTCTCTGCCGGTCCAACATGACTTGGTCGTGCCTCAGATATAGAAAATGGGCAAAACCCAGAGCCCTCCACAAAGGAAGGATGTGGAGATGCTGGAGTGAATCCAGAGGAGGCCACGGAGCTGCTACAGGGCTGGAGCCAGGCTGGGAGAYCTGGYGGTGCTCACCTGGAGATGAAAAGGCTCCAGGGAGAGCTCAGAGCCCCTGCCAGGGCCTAAAGGGGCTCCAGGAGAGCTGGAGAGGGACTGGGGACAAGGGATGGAGYGACAGGACAAGGGAGAACAGCTTCAAACAGACTGAGGGCAGGATTAAATGGACATTGGGAAGGAATTCTTGTCTCAGAGTGGTGAGGCCCTGGCACAGGGTGCCCAGAGCAGCTGGGGCTGCCCCTGGATCCCTGGCAGTGCCCAAGGCCAGGCTGGACTTTGGGGCTTGGAGCAGCCTGGGACAGTGGAAGGTGTCCCTGACATGGCAGGGGTGGAATGGGAGGTCTTTAAGGCCCCTTGGAACCCAAACCATCCCACTTTAAGGAATCCCCTTAGCTGAGGGTGTGAATAGCCTCCCAGCAGCTGCATTCCAGGTGAGCAGCATCCTCACTCCTGCCTGGTGCTGTAATTCCTTGAATCCCAGCCCAGCCCAGACAACACCTCCCTCCCACAGCCCCCAACATCCTGTTCTGGTACCTGACAGAGCAGGGAACCTTTTGGAGAGGGAGCTGCCTGGTCACTGGCTTGTCACAGACTAAATCTAAACACACATSTCAGTGCAGCCTGCACCCCCATGTCCCTGTTGGTGACAYGGACACAACTCCCAGCTSRCCCCTCRCAYTSCTCCCAGGCAGGGAGCAGGATTTCYTCTTTGCTCCAAGGCTCCTTTCCCTGCCCACACATTCAGTAAATCCTTTGATTTGCTGCAATGAGCCCAGTGAGTGCAAGATCTAAGGACTAAATCACAAAAAACAACCTGGTACCCAGCTCAAGGACTCTGCATCCTGCACCTTTTGGTGTGAAGTTACAACTTTAATTTCTGGAGGGAACCACATCCCCAGTCAGRTGGGATTTTGCTTTACAAGATTGGGCTTCTCCTAGAGACCTTCTGCTCAGGCAAAGGCAGCACTAAGGAAGTCAGCCCCAACCCCAGAGAACTCTTGTGGTACCTGGGATTGTCTAAAAAGAACAGAAAAAGCCTCCAGGAAAGTCACTTGAGAGTAGTAAGAGAAAGGTTCCTGTAAAACATTATCTGACAAATAATTTGTCTGCTACAGAAATATTCCAGTGGAATCCTAGAAATCAGTTAAGTCCTCAAATGATGCACAAAGGGAAATAAAAGTGAAATTGAGGAACTGAAAGTAGAACAAGTATTTCAATCATACTTTTTCACAAAGACTGCTGAAATCTATTGCCCAAAGCACTGCTACTACTGGTTTTCTTCTCAGATAATGGTGGTGCAAGGCAGCACCACTGGGGTCAGCAGGGCTGTTATTTCTTCCTACAGAGGTACTTCCCACTATGCAAAACAGGGACTAGAATCCCAATGTCATGGCAATCCTTTGAATGACTAATTAGATTGAACTTCCAAACTTGAACAAAAGCATCTGAGTTATCAAAAGTGGATTTAATTTTTTTTTATTCAATGTTTGCTCCACTTTAATTTTTAAGCATCATTTGTAGGAATACCCCTGGACAAGGGGCCAGTATTTTTCTATTTACATGTCATTTTTTTGTGCCAAGAGATGCAACAACTATGGAGAAGTGGTCTGGGTCARTGCACCAACAAGCAGCCATCAAGGATAACTTAAACCACTTTAGATTATAATAAGACTACTAAAATTTTCTGCAAACAGACTTTTCAGTGCAGATCTTTAATATTTCAGAGAAAACAGCATTTATTGCTTTCATGTACTTCATGTGAAACAGAGCCAGCAGAGAAAGAAATGAAGAAAAAGGACCACAGAAATGACACTAGCACATGACAGTAACACCACAAACTTTCTCATACCTGCAATTATGCATGATAGAGTCCAATGAAAAATGGATTGAACATGGCTGTAAGTGGTGCTGCACTGGGACTTGCCTAGCTTTGGAAGGAAACTGATGGGGCTGATTAAATTAAATCAAAAGCTGGAGCACTTCAATGACAATAAAGGCAAAAACAGCCTTATAATTCAGCATGAGAGTAACTGAGCAGCTGAAGGGAACCACTGAGCTGCAAATTGCTTGGCACAAGCTGGTGCAGAGCACTGCTGGGTCAGTCAGCTCCTGCTCCAGGAGTCTGGAAGGACATTTGCTGTCTGACTGAGGCTATTCCCCTGCACAGCATGCCAGTGGCTCTGCTGTGATACGCTGTCCTCAGTGCCCACATGCACAGGTTTGGGAAATTCAGGACAGGAAAGCAACAGCATGGCAAAGGGCATCCTGCTGCACAGCTGCTGCTGGCATGGCAAGTCAGCAGAGTGGGGACAAACTGTGGCAGGCACAGGCTCTCCCAACACACTGTCCCTGGAATGGGGTTCCCAGCACATCTGACCTTGAGCACAGCACAGAGCAGAAGGTGCTGGCTGCCAAAATAGAGCTGCTCCTCACAGGTGAGGGGACAGGAGGGCTTGAGAGCTGGGCAACTACAGTTGGTGAAGCAGAAATTTCATGTACTAGAAAGAACCTCCTCCCTGAGAGGGTGGGCAGGCCCTGGCACAGGGTGCCCAGAGCAGCTGGGGCTGTCCCTGGATCCCTGGCAGTGCCCAAGGCCAGGCTGGACTTTGGGGCTTGGAGCAGCCTGGGACAGTGGAAGGTGTCCCTGCCATGGCAGGGGTGGAATGAGATGGGCTTTAAGGTCCCTTCCAACCCAAACCATTCCATGATTCCATAATATCTCTACAAATACACACAGGAGTTTGTTTTCACACACACAGTCAGGTTCACCAGAGGCACTGGGAAGAGCTGCCTCCAGTTGTTCTTTCTGTTTTCCCTATACAGCAACTGCTGCTGTGCTTTCTGCTTCTGTTTTACTTTGATGTTCATGGACGGTTGCTTAAAATCTCTGTGAACTCAAGTAAAGGGGTGACAATGTAGCAGARGGCAGGTTTTGGGTTTGGGTTTTTGTTGGGTCTTTTCAAACATGCTGATCAATTGTTATGAAGCAATCTGATTTCTAGGCACCTSAAAATCACTACATTTGATATTTCTGAGCTCTGCAGGCAGACAACAAGCAGAAATCAGAGCCTGTGTTGTTCCTGCAGCTGAGCAAAGGGATCTCTCTGATTACTGTGTGCTTCCCTGCAGCAGGATGATGAAGAGATGGCACTGATGTGCAGAGAACCATTTCCTTCCTCTGCAACAAGCTGATATCCCTATCTGATAGGAGTTCTGGGGGCAGCAAGGTGTGCATGCAGCTGGGAGGAATTCTGCTGTGAAAGCAAACAGTGCTCTTTAAGAAACTGATAATGAACTAGATAATTAATTAGTGCAGCATCATCTCCATTTTGCCTTGAGCCTGTTGCCAGCTCCAGCACCTGCCCCTCCATGGCCACCCCTAGGAAGCCCTGGYAGCATCAGCTGGASAGAGCACAGGATCAAGGAGKCTGTAATAAAGCACACATGCCTTCWCTTGCTCTGCTAGMAGAGCTCTSCACTRCTGCTGATCATCTTTTGAGTCTCCATGATGTAGATCTTGCCATTTAAAAACTTTTGAGCCTTTGTCTGCTCAAGCATCCCTAAAACACCAGCACCACCCACACTGACCAGTCTAAGCACTTGTAGGAAATCCACAATGTCCTAAAGAATTTTTTAAGGAACCCTTATATCAGTGCTTATTTATCATTATATCAGTGCTTATATATTGCCATTTGATCTCTGAAAGAAGGACTAAATGGACTGGGATTTAATCACCATCCTCAGGATTTAATAGCACTCAGCAGAAAAGCTGAACTAAAAAGGTGTTTGGGAATACTGAGAAAAAATGTTGTCATGGATTTCAGGTATTTCTTCTAGTCCTACTTAACTTCACCTAAGCACAAAACAAGATTTCACTTTYCCTGAAAGATTCCTAGGCACACAGGGCCTCGAGAGGCATTACTTCAGGATTCTTAATTTTGAAGAGATTTCCAGAAAGCTTCTTGAGAGAGCACATACTTGTGTACACAGACAGTATAAGTGGCATCTGTCAGAGCAGGGATGACTTGCAAGCAGAAATTCTATATATTCCTCCCAAAGAAGATTGTTTTCTCCTCCCCCTGCTTTTCCTTTGTGCTCCTGTGAGCCAGGAGGAAAAAAAAATCTACTGTCCATGTTCACACTTGGATTTGCCTCTGGTGAGAAAAATCCCCAGAGAAGAACAGATCTAATTCCCAAGGCTGGGCAGCCTCTCCAGGTGAGAATTCCTGTCCTTACCTCTCCCTCCAAGCTCAGACTTCTGCACTGCACTGGGATCAAGCCTGACCCTAAAAAAAGGAGGTGGCATCCCAGGGAAAGCATCTCCCATGAGGATCACATCCTGGTTTGAGCAGTTCTTCTGCCCTCACTGAGCTGATTTGCCCAGTTCTGTGCCCTTACTGTGTCAACTGAATCCACCTTGATTGCCCACAGTTCCTCCCCTTCTTTCCTGGGCTAAACAAAGGATAATGCTGCACTGTAAAAACTGGGCCACAAGGAAAATAGGGAAAAAGAAAAACAAAGACCACAGCAACATTTCTTTTTTGTCTTAAAAAAAAACCAAACCACCAAAAAACCAAAAAGTTTAAGACTGTTCAAGGACAAAACAATACTCTTCACTCAGAATAGGAAAAGATGTTTTGCCATCTCCAAGCTACAGGGCTGAAGTTCTCCTTCTGCAGAACTACCCAGACAAACTCTCTCCATCACATGCTGCTGATAACTTCACTAAAATGGAATTCCTTTGGAATTTAGGAGTATAAGAATTTAGACATGCACTAGAAATTAGAATCCARACATCCAAAGAATCCTTCAATTGATGTCCACCAATACCTGTCACTTACTCTGTTAGATTTCCTACTGAGAGCATATTTAACAGTGCTTTGGTACTTCATGTTTACCTAGTGTGTGTAAAATACCTATTGTATTTTTTGGGTGCAGTTGGGGTTTTTGTGTGCTTTGGTTTTTTTTTTTTTTTCCCAATTAGAATTTGTTCAATAAATAAATAAAAACTGAGCTTTTAAAACTGCCATTAGTGAACCTTGAGCATCCAAACAGATTGAGCAGCAATGTCTCCAATACCTAAACACAGGGATAGATGAGGTGTAATGAAATACAGTTTAAGTTAAAGAACAAAGTATTAATACCAGAGCTTTCACCTGTAACACACTCTGGTCTTGCATGTTTCTCCAAGCAACACTCCTGCTGATCATTTTTTGGATCTCCATGACATAGACCATTCAATTAAAAAAACCTTAAGAACAAARTTTGAGCCTTGGTCTGCTCAAACATCCTTAAAATACCAGCACCACCCACACTGTAAGTCTTAGCACTTGCAAGAAATCCCACAATGTCCTAAAGATTTTTTTCAAGTAACCACTCTGCCTTTTGCACCTTAAGAAATTCCATCTCATCTTTGCTGCAGGAGGTTAAATGTACAGGAAGGCCAGATCCCAGTCAGAAAATGGGAAACACTTGGGAAGTTGCTGAGAAGCAAACTCACAACAGCCACTAATATTTATCACGATTTCCAGGAGGGAACGAGGAATTTGCATGTGAAAATCTTCAGAAAGTCACTTCTTTTCACTGACCAGACTGGGAATAACCCACAATTACAAGTCCCTGCTGAAACTTGCACACTCTAACTTCCCTGATGGTAAAAACCCCTGACCAAAGGGAAGACCTGAGACATGAGGACTGTTAGATTCTAATCCATCCAAACGAGCTGCTCTGTGRGAAACTTGAAATTTTTGTCACAACCCCACTACAGGCACATGMCATTTCCCAGTTCTTCCAAGAAACAATGCAGTGCACCCCACAACCTTGCAAAGGAAATTAGTCTACCTCACACACAGGGGTATGGAAGTGAAGGACCCAAGGACACAAAGTTGAGATTATTTTTCACTCTTTCCTTCCAGTTCCTCTCCCACAAAGGRTGAGACTCTTTTAGAGGAGTCTGAAAGCAGCAGAACATTCTTGT
This sequence comes from Sporophila hypoxantha, assembly GCA_002167245.1. NCBI lineage: Eukaryota > Metazoa > Chordata > Aves > Passeriformes > Thraupidae > Sporophila > Sporophila hypoxantha. Next base: position 92,847 of record NDFG01004468.1, on the reverse strand, counting down.
CCTGTCTCAAACACGTAAAAATCACTCCAAAAGTGAGCACACCTTCCCCAAGAGAGCAAAGCCTTCCACCTCTCTGTTCACAAGGACAAGGAGAGGCAGGGAGGAACCTGGGGCCTCTGAAGACACAGGAAATACAACACAGGCACCTTCCAAAAAGAAGCCAAAACCCAGACAACTCTTGGAATTTTTTCCACAAAACTCCAGTGGAAACAATCTGGGGGAAGGAAAGTCTGCAAGTTTCTGCTCCAGGGACAGCTGAAGAAAGGACCACCAAACTCAGGGGTTATTTATCACCTTGGACTCACCTGAGAGCATCTGTCAATCTCTCAGCAGCCTTCATCCCTCACAAAGAGATCTTCACATCCCTCCAGCACAAAGTTATCACTGGGTACTCCTGCCCTGACATCCCTTCAGGCTTCCTGCTGCCTATCCTTCCAAATTTTCCATTTCAAAGGGAAGCTGAGAGCCCTGATCCCTCTGAAAACAGCTCAGGACTAGGAAATGCACACAAGGTTTGGGGTGAACTTTCCCTCTGTCCCAAAAGGGGATCTGCTGGAAAGGCTGCAGGTGGCATCCACCAGCTTAGAAAAGGAAATTATTACTTGTGGCTTTCTATTTCCTTTGCAGGATAACACCACAGAAAACAGATGGGATATATGATTTAATCTTCACTTTAATTTTAATCAGAAGATTAAAATAATCCCCAAATATTAATATTATGTCTGCTGCTCAGAGAGGGAAGATTCAAAATATCAGTCCACTTGAAAAAAAAATCCACTAAAAAAACCAAAACAAATCATCAACAACACAACAGCAATAAAAAAAACAAACAAAACCCCCCTACACAAAAATCCGTCCCAAAAATCAAAACCTAGCAACAAACAAAAGCTAGAAAGCCATGCAGGTCCTGACTTCTCTCCCAAGAAAAAGGCAGTTTGTACATCATCCTGCCTGCTCTAAGATTGCATTAAATTCTTAATTCTGAAKACTAAAAACAAAACCCAAAGCAAACACACACTCTATTCCATATAAAATCTGATTACTTCTTTCACTGTGTTAATAAGTCTGGTGGCTCTGGTACCTGATCCTGAGGTTCAGAAGGAGGCCTGTGACTCATATTTATTTTTATTCCCTGTGGTCAAGAACAAAGACCACATAAATGACAAATCAAATGGCCTGACCAAACTCCTGGATGCCAAGTGCATGAAAAGACACAGACCAGACCAAAAATCCAGTTGRGTCATGTCAGGGAAAGAAGCCCACCAGGTCTCAAAGCCCAAGAGCAGAGACCATCATTCCAGATGGAAAAGTCCAGAATCAAAGTCATCAGAGAGGAAATAATTAATAGAAGTACCTCAAACTCCTGCATCGGGACCTGTGACCTGGCTTGGCACAAACAAACATTTGTTGAGGTTCAGCTCAACAAGAAAAGCTCTTTAGATAATTATGTACCTTGTACATAATTAGTTTTGCTTGTTTTGGAACAAAAATACCCCAAAATTACTCAAAACATGGTTAAGTTGCCAATGCATATCAATCCAAGGGTTTGGGGGATTTCTTTTCATTGTTTCACTTTTTTATTTGGGAAAGTAGCTGGAAAAATTCTGTAGGCTCTRCTCTGCCTGTGTCCTTGGCTTAGAGTTCCCACCAAGACAGACACCATTATTCCAATGGTATTAATTAAGAGAGGGAAAAAACCACAGGCCACTGCCACAAGAAAGAAAAAATAAATACATTAAAACTAGAGAGGAGGCAGCAGATATAAGAAGCCAGAGCTAGCACTGCTCCTTCACCACACACTTTTTGTTTCTGTGTCCTGATTACAAACAGTTTCTATCTATCTCTCTTGAACTACTGCAATTTGTCTAATTTATTCCAGGAGTAATTGGTAGAAATAATGAATGTCAAATACTCAAGCTTTAAAGAAGCCAAATGTTCTCCTTTAAAAACAAAAAGCAAAAAAAAAAAAACCACAAAACCCCTAAACAAACAACCAAAAAAACTCCCAAAAAATAAAAACAAGGGAATTATATTTTTAAGGAGAGCATAAACACAAGATGGTCATTTTCATATGTCTGGGCCAAGGCAATTACACAAAAGAAAATGGTACTTAAATGAAATAGAGGAATGTAAAGCACTTCATTGTTTTCTCTCATTTTCTTCATCTCCTGGCACTTGAAACCCAGAAGTGTTGTGCTCCATTAACAGCCCTGGTGTTCAGCTGGAAGGAGAGCCTTTGTTTTGGCAACCCAGCACAAATAACCCAAGCAGCACACAACAGAACCACACTAACATATGTGAGAGGAGCATTTTCTTTATTTCCCTGTCCTCTTTCACATTGTAATTTCATTGATTTGCTTACTGAATTCACCAAGATTAAAGATCCATGCAGTCAGGGAGCCCCACATAGTCCTCTGCAATGGATTACTGGTACAATAATAATTTGTATTAAAGAAGAAAAGAAGACAATCCTTGTGCAATAAAAATCGTTTTCATTTTGAAAGAACACAAAGGGCCAGGCTCTTTTACATTTTACTGTCATTTGTCAGTCTTTCAGCAAGATGTAAGAGATTTTATTCACTAATAACTTCTCATAAAATAATAAAAAACATTGAGCAGAGGAGCATAAAGTATCTCTTGAGTTACTTCATGGAGCTGTGGCTACATGCTGCAGATCCATCAGCAGCTGAGGAATGCAGACATTTGATAATTCACTTGCTGACCCCAGTGGTACCAATCCCAGSTTTTCTCAGAAAATTTGTCAGGATAATAGGATGTCACAGCTTTTAACTCTAATGGTCACTGCCAAGTTTAGAACAAGAAGTCCAAAAAATGATTTTACTTTTGGTATTGCTGCCAGTACTTAATCACCAGCCTTGGAATTCAGTTTGAATCCTCACGTGTCTCCAGTCCCTGTCCTGTGAGCTTCCTTCAGGTGATACCTGACAAAATAACATTGTCTACTTGGGGAGCAAAGGAAAAGAAACCTTTTTATTTGAGGAGGCCACACAGGCTGATCACTGAAATGGCACTAAATTCAAGAGAAATATATATAATTGTCACATCAGGGAAGTTTCAAATCTAAATTTTTCTTTAAACTGAATTTCAAACTACTACAGAGGAGAAGAATGMGTTCTACCATCAGTTGTATTTTCAAATTTAACAAGTTTATATTTGACCCACATGAGATCTAAAAGTACCTCTCAAATCCTAGTTTAAGACAGACTTTCCTCATTAAAGTAACACCCATGCAATGAAACACACCTTGCAATTCTGTGAAATTTCTACAGCAACGAGTGAAGTGCCAAAGGAAAAAAAAATCCTATTTGTAGAAGTGAAAGGAATGGGCAGAACAAAGAGCATTAATTGAAAATTTGGATGAAAGCCACTGGTTTGGAAGGTAAAGAATAGCACAAAATTGCAAGTACAAGCAAATCAGCATTTCATAAGCCAAGTGAGAAGAAAAACAAATGAGTTACTACCTGTGCTATTTATAGCCCAATCTTCCTGCAGGTGGCAAACCAAAGGAGAATGTTTAAAAGGAGAAGTCTAAACCAAGAGACCTCCTGTGGATATTTAAGGGGAGAGTTTTCCCAAGCTTGTGGGGCAGCAAGAGCTTTCTCAGGGGAGGAAGTCCAGCACCATAAAGGACTGAGGCAGCCTCCCTTCACCTGTACCATGGGAAACCCTGGTTTATTTTCTTCAATCCACAACAGCTCTGATGTAATTATAAATTATCAGTTCAAGTATTTCATAACCAAACACAAGTTATTTAGAGTGGATAAGCCCAGTCCTTAGAGCAGAAGTGTGAAGAGGTTTCACAAAGGACCGGATTCTTGTTGAGCAGGTAGCCATTGAAAATAAAATAAATAGTAACAATAAGCAACAACACTCATTATTTGMTACAGCACAAGAAGACAAAGCACCACAAGAGGAGAGTTTCTCCAATCTTCATTACACCCCAAATCCATGCAGTCCATATGCTCTTTCTCCAGTTCAACACAACAATTGTACCCTATTTCTCATCTATTTCTGGAATCCCAGCATAAGCAGCTTTTTGGAAGGCACAGAAGCAGGAAACTCAGGCATTGGTTAGAATTTCTGGGGTCTGAACTCCAGAACTGATAAAACAGGCACCAGACTGCTCACTCTCTTAGAGGGAGCCAATTTCTCCCCAGCTGTCAACACATTTCATATGCCTAGTTTTGATAACATCAATAGTTGCAACTTAAACTGATTGAAAGTTGATTTTTAGTCAGAAACCCTTCAAATACTTTCAAGTCTTTATAAATAAGCACCCTCTACAGGCTCAGGAAATTCAGACTGTTAATGMGAATAACCACCATCTCAGCATCTGCAAGGCAGAAGGATCCCTGGCATTTTATTACTTAGACCCTCTCCATCAAAATTAAGTTCAAAGCTTCAATATTTCAAGACAATTCACTGTATGTACCAACAAGCCCTGTGCTGAGAAATATTTCCTGAACTGCAGCACACATCTGGGGCAAAAAGCAGGAAATCCTTTCACCATGGAAGGGTTTGGGCTGGAAGGGACCTTAYAGGTCAGAAATATGAAAGACACCCTCAGGTTTAGGGGAGTTTAAAGGCACAGAGAASCCCACACCATCAGCCTGGAGGAGTTCACGTCTCTGCTACTGCAGATTTCCTTCAGATTGCAGTGACAAAGCAGGGCACTGCCTTGGTCCTTAACTACATCCCAGCTCTTGAGAMGACTCCTGTACATATCACCCTCACACCATCCCCAAGCACACCAACAGTAAAGACAACTGATTAGAGAATTTTCATTTGCTTTAAAACACCCTCTAGCCCTAAYTGAATCTGTCAGAAGCTTAACTCACACACTGGCCTGCTGAAGGGACTTTCACAAGTCCCACACTCCCAGCCCAGCTTCCCRACAGACTCCAGTAACACACTCCACTTCAGGGACAAAGGTGAAAAATTAGGGGTGCTTCACTATTCAGCATATCATAGGGTTTGGTCCTAAACACACTCTCCTCAGTAGCCAAAATAATGTTTACATTCTTCCTAACACAAAAAGATAGCCCACCATTTCAGGAGAACAGCCAGTTGGATTTTCTCCCCTTCAGTTTTGGTGCAAAGTGATGCAAATTTTCCCTCAGGACCACAGGAGAGCTCAGTCCCYTGTCACAGCTGAGACAGCCACAARACACTGAATYTCACCAGACAATTTCAYAAGGATTTAAGCATTTTCTCAACTAGAGCAACACCATACCTGATCAGAAGGCTTCAGGCATCTGCCCARACAGAGTAACAGCATRTCACTTCASAAGYCWMCAAGTAACTGCCCTTCTTGCTCTTCAGCCCACCCTTTTATASCCTCTGGTTAATGCATTGCACCTGTGTGCCCTCTGCTCCCTGTGTGATTGGRCAGTGCCCCTGGGCTCATTATCTTTAATATCATTCACCTGCCTTTCACAGSTGTAGCCAATTAGGGCTCAGCCCCACTCCCAATTACCACACACTCCATACCTACAGTTCCACTGCCCTGTTCCTGAGCAGAACTCACCTGTGGTCTCCAAAATACCTTTTGGAACAGCACCAATTTCATTAAGTCTCCTACATGGATAGATCTTAAGGGAATAATTTATTAGTTGTCCAACTTGAGCAGGGCACAGAGCAGCGGAGGGCTCTCAGGAGCCACCAAAATGCCAGAAGTGGATTTCTCAGCTCCCATTAGAACCAATAAAGAAAAAGTTTTCACTCAGTGGTCTAAAAAGAAACTGAACTTCAGCTGTTTGGGARACCTTTCATGAATCACTGAGCTTTTATCAATAGCAAACATTCTTCTGAGTTTGAAGGGCTTTATTCAAAGGAGAAGTATCTTAGCAGAATGTGTCAAAGTACCCCCAGTGACAGTCCCAGTGCAGGAATAATCAGCTCATTTCTGACCTGCCATCTGCTCCCAAAAGCCAGGTGGAGAACAGCATCTGGAAACATGGTTAATAAGCAAAATACTTGGTGGGAAGGTCCTGGAGCAGCTCAGGAAGATCAGTAGCACTGACACAAACTCAGACACCAGGCTGAGAGCCAACAACAGCTCTGAGCTGTATTGTTTGACTAAACCTGAGTCTAGCAGCACAGGGTGCAAATCAAAGAGGGCACCACCAGCCCATTCTGAAGCTGGGGCTAAGCCTGCTTCTGCCAGTAACTCACAACTTCAAAAAATTTCTTTATTCTTTTTCATTTTATTGAGGTAAACCTGTTTTTCATGGCCTTGGGTTAAYCTGTGGCATCCAGATATCAAACACCCAACCAACCAGGTCTCAAATCACTGCTCACACAGAGATGGAAAAATGAACAATTACAGTAAAAACAGCAATAAAATAAAAACAGCAACAAAATTAAAAAAAAACCCCACAACCAACAAGCCATTGTATCCCAGAAGTGAGAGATAGAGTTTTAACTGTGAGACATATTCCAACTACAAAACCCAAGGACACTGAGCAAAGCTTGTTTCACAGCACTTCCAGAACTCAGCATTTGTGGGAAAGGCCTCTGATTTAATTTCATGCTGCTGATTTTTTCACTGACTTATCCCAACTGTAGCAGTACTGTAAGAATTGCATTGCCCAATTCTGCTTTGGATATAATTACAAGTTTCAGCTGRTACTTTAATGGACACATTTGCACTAACGGGAAGTATAACCATTTAACCATTAAAAAAAATTATTTATGTTTCTTGGAGGAGTGTTCCCAAATCTACCACAGACCATGAGTAATCTCAATTTATAAATCTTGAAGCTGCTTGGGCCTGCCAAGTGCTGATTATCCARAGTGCCTTCAAACTTGTAAAATTCTAGGTACCATACAGAACAAAAATGGAGAAAAATCCAGCATGTGGAAGAACAAGAGACACCCTCATCACAGTGGCTTTTCTTACCACCAGTGTTCCTGATGGAATAAAACTAAATGGGCTAAAAGAGGATTGTCCATGCAAGCACCAATTTTGGCACATATTTAAAAAAAAAAAAACAAACATAAACTATGTCATCACCAGAGGTTATAAACCTTGGGGTATTTTGGTATTTGGATTTTTTTTATTTTAACTCCGACCTACTGAGAAAACATGATAGAAAATACAAACCCAAGATGAGTTTAACCAAAAACTGATAATTTTGGAAAAATTAGACCCAGTCAGGGGTTCATGAACCCCCAAGTGTCTAGGAACCATATCTTCAGTGTGAGGGCTTATTTGGAAGCCTAAATGTAGATGTTGTAAAGTTACTAAATTTACCTCCAGCAATAAAAGCTAATTTGGGGCCTTATTTTGGGGAAAGCTCTCTTTAAATTTAGATTTAGAAGCTCAATGCAAATAGCTGCTCTTTGTTAYGAAGTTCCAGTAACTGCCAATTCCCTTCTGCGTGCTGATACCCACAAAGCACTGAGAGAGAAAATTAGCTGGCTTTGAAATTCCTTCCTTGCTTCCTAGCTCAGCATGGCCAGGAATTTGTGGGCATTTCTGTTCCCAGCAAGTCCTGCCTGTGCCCCAGATGAGACACAAACAAGAGCCTTATCAGAGCAGGGCAATGAATGGGCCCTGGCAAAGGGGGACACCTTGCATTCAGCTGGCTGAGGAACAGCCCAAACCAGCTTTAAAGCTTTTACAATAGCAACAAAGGGGGCAACAAAATTAAAAATGAAAGTACAGAAGTGAGACAGAGATGCTGGCCTATTGGGGTAACACAGTTATGGCCCTGCTGCCAAATTAAATCAAGCTTATGTGCTCAAAGAAAGGGCCAAAATCCAATTCACTCTTACATTGTCTTAGAGGAGACAAAAGAAATACTTGCTTTTAGCTCCTCTGTTTAGTGCTATAAACTCTGTGGTTGTTCTGCTCCAAATTGATAACATAAAGAGGCACAAGGGCAAAAAGGGCTGGAGGAAGAAAATACCTCTGGAGGAAGAGAACATCTCTGCCCACCCAGCACTGATCAGTGGATGGTGCCTCTGGTCCTCTCCTGAAGGGACACCTCCTCCAGGTGAGCTTTGCACCAGGAATATCCATTTACACAGGCAGAGCTCTTAGATATCTTACTACACATTCTGTCAAGACACATATTCACATTCTGTGGGCTGGTTAGTTCAATCCCAAACTTGCTTTCCTGGAGCTCCAACAAGCCTGGATCTGGGTCATGCAAAGCCCTTATGGAATGGCAGCAGACCTAGAGGAGTGCATTGGTACCRGCACAATTTGCACATCTGTGCTCAGGCAACATCTTCTGCACTCCACCAGAATTGTGGAGCTGAATTAGCTTCCATCAGAAATCAGCCACTCCCAGCCCTGCTGATCTCTGAGCAGCAGCTGGAACAAAACCAGGCTTATTTTCTGCTGAATTCCAATCCCACCAGCCAGCAGGATTGAGTCAGGATGCAAACAGACAACAGCAGCCATTCTGCATCACCTCATTACCATCTTCTTCTTTAGGTTCTGCACCTGGGCAGAAACAACCCTGGGCACCAGCACAGGCTGGGGGGTCCCTGCTGGAGCAGCTCTGTGGGGAAGGACCTGGGGGACACCGAGCTGTCCTTGAACCAGAAGAGTGTCCTGCGGGACACCGAGCTGTCCTGAACCAGCAGAGTGTCCTGGGGACACCGAGCTGTCCCTGAACCAGCAGAGTGTCCTGGGGACACCGAGCTGTCCCTGAGCAGCAGAGTGTCTGGGGACACCGGAGCTGTCCCTGACACAGCAGAGTGTCCTGGGACACCGAGCTGTCCCTGAAACCAGCAGAGTGTCCTGGGACACCGAGCGTCCCTGGCCAGCAGAGTGTCCGGCCAAAGGAGGCCAAGGGGAGCCTGGGGCAGCAGCAGAGCATGGCAGCAGGGCAGGGAGGGATCCTGCCCTGGGGCAGCCCTGGAGCACCTCTGCAGTGCTGTGTCCAGCTTGCATGCTGAGCACAGCAAGGGCCAGGAGCTGCTGGAGCTGAGCAAGGCCTGGAGCATGTGGGTGCCCAGGCAAGGCTGAGGGAGCTGGGGCTGCTCAGCCTGCAGAGGAGCCCCAGCTGAGAGGGGCCCTCAGGCCTGGCTGGCCCTGGCTGCAGGGAGGGGCAGAGCAGGGCCCAGGCTCTGCTCCGGGGCCAGCAATGGCACCAGAGCCACGGGCAGGGCCTGAGCCCAGCAATTGCCTGCACAGGAGGCACAACTTCTGCCCTGGGCACTGCCCGCGCCTGAGCACATTGCCCACACAGCCTGGGGGCTCTCCTGCCTGGGGCTGGGGCACAGCTGGGTGCACACAGTGCTGTGCCCTGGGCTCTGGGATGGCCCTGCTGGAGCAGGGAGGGGACACCAGGTGCCCACTCAGCTCCTGCAGCCTCACACACCCTGGGATTTATTCAATCCCACACCTCATCCTTTTCTTAATCTTGAGAAGCAAACTTAAGTCACTSTCACTGCTGGATGGCCTCAAGCCAGGTCACACATCAGAACAGGCACCTCGGGGCAGGCGATGCACAAGTAGCTCAAGTCTGCCCTGCACTGATTCCAGCTTCATTCACACACACCCAGGCTGGTTTTTCAGCAGGTCCCTGTCTCCTTTCTATCTCCACCATTGCTCCCCTTCATTTGAATTTTGGCTCAAAGGAAATTTTACACTAATCTGTTTTATCAGCCCTGTTCACTTCTCACACAAGGATTTTCCTTTCAGAGCCCCATCAAAGCACACAAGAGCTGAGCACCTCTGCATCCTCTGGGCAGTGTTCTGATCACTGCATCACATCTTTCCCTGGGCATCATTTCATGGCTGTGCCACAGCCCTGGCACTGCCAGGCTTCACCTCAACCAGCACTTTCAAGGAGCTGCTTCTCAAGRACAGATCCTCTTTTACAAATGCTGATCACTTTCAGGTTTATTAAAATGTGCATTAAAAAACCCCAAGCATGATTCTCTCTGCTAAAYCAGACAATTCTGATCTGAGGACAAAAGTGAACAATTCTGGTTTCATTGCTTAACTTTCCATAACTTCATCCTTATTCCAACTACAGTATGATTATAAATGCATTTTGGACAAGAAGATTACTTTTGAGCTCACATCTCTTAATTATGTTTTTCTTTTCATATACACAGCTTTGGTCTGGCTCTTGGCTGTGAAAATTACAGATTTGCTTGGGCTTCWAACTGGAAGTAGTTACATTTATTTCCATGGGAGATTTTAATTCTTTTCCAAGTAATTTCAGTATTTGAAATCWAAGCCCTTCAGTGCTGACAAATACACCCCAAATAGTAACACAAGTATTTTTAAAGTCATTTAAAAATCATTAATCCTCAATTTCTACCACTTTTCATCCTAACCATTCATATAATGTCCCAATCTCTARTTCTATTGTATGTGTGAACTGTAGCTCCAAAGTCTAAAGAAGATTAACACCAGAAAGTGAATCTCTTCTGCACAGATAGCWGAAGAATAGCAACACTTCATTTTCCTGTTTTGAGTTCTTTCAGTGTTTGATTAGAACATGGCCCCAGTCACTCCAATCACTGGAGTTTTATTCAGGTTTTGGTTCATTTTATATGACTCACATTATAGAGGCAATATGTGCCATTTCACTGAAGGAAACAGATATTTCTTCTAAGATATTCTTGGAGCAAAAGCAACATTCAAATCAGTGACTTCAACCAGACTCTTCAGCAGGSATCAAACCACCACAGGGAGAARYGCAAGTTTTTCACAACTGAAGCCCTTAGAGCAGGCATTAAAAAAATAAAGATTTATCCACCATCKGTATAATCCAGATACATCCCTGTAAGTAAGAAGGGAACACTGGCAGTTCATGCAATTAAAATTTCCTCACAGGCATTTAGAAAAGAATCAACAAGACAGGTATCAAAGGCAATATTTTTCTAGTTAGCAGATGGTTTTATAAAGGTGCAGCAATGCTGCAGCACCTCAGGTGAAGCTGTTCAGACACCATCACTGCCCCCATGCTTCTGCTCACACTGGTGTCCTTTGAAATGTCTGCTCTTGTCTGAGTGGTCACAAACCTCTCTGCAAAGCTGCCTTGGAATGCAGTAGGATGGGGATACAGAAACATGCACCCACTCAGCTTTAGAAATTCTGCTCAAGGAATTAGAGAGAATAAAATAAATAAACTCATGGCTTGAAATACATTTACAGAAGAAGCGAGATCAATGAGAAGAACTGACACCACAGAAATGGGTCCTGAAGTACCCAGCTACTGGTTTTCATCARTCCAASAGATMAATTTTTAATTCTGGGTTGATGTTTTTAGGGCTTCATATCATTTTGTAGAGGCACTAAGGGGAAACCAGGCCCTACCAGCTGGTATATGATGAGTTCAGAAAGCTTTGGATCACAGCAGAGCTTTGCTGTGCCCAAACCCCCACCCCAAGCTGCTCAGCCAGACCCAAAAAGGACCACATGGATTTGTTCTCTGGGAGCCTGCCCTCCCCACACCAATCTCTCCTGAGTGCTCCCTTCTGCACAAAGCCCACAATATCCAGTGAAAACACCTCAGGGGAGTTAACAAATGCCTTCCTCTACAAACTCTCAGTTCTTTGGAGGTCCCTGTAGCAGAATTGCCAGCTGCTTTAATCCCCAATAGTCCAACAGATTTGTTGGARACAGCAAATCACTTAAATGCAAACTAGGATTTTGTCTCCCAAGGAAAAAAAAGAAATGTTCCACTGTACATTTCCTCCATGCAAAGAGCATAAAAAAATCCATTARATTGAGCCAGCAAATGTCTAAATTCCTTCTCCACCTRAGCAGAACGTGTTTTTACCAGGAAGGGGACAATAATGAGCTATAAACACCATGAGAACAATTTCCCAACAAATCTCACTGATTTGGGGCAKCTTCATCCCACCAAACCTCACCAAWCATTTTTTAGAGGAAGTAGCACCTCAAGAAAATGCAATTGTGTGATTTTAGGGTGTTCAGATTCTCCAGGGCCATGATGCCCCCAGCACCAAGAGCAACAGGGCAGAGCACAGGCACTGCCTGAGCAAGGAGCATTCAGAAACCTCCTCTTAAAGAAARAAAGGATTGCACAGAAARAGGGGAAAACCAACCTGAACAARCCTCCCCAAAGCACCCCAAAAGTGCACAAAAGAGAAAGGTTAATTCATTCTGTCTCTTCACAGCCAGCCAGAGGCAAAGCTCAAGGTCCCTTATCTGTCCTGTTCTGCATTATTTTACCTGCCTTATCCAATTTGGTTCCCCTGCACAGCAGTTTTCCAAGTGAACAGAGAGGTGATAAAAGATACAAGGTTTTTAATCTATGGAAAGTGATTTGGGCCTCTTCAATAGATATGTGAGTRCAATAAAAAAATAATTTATTTTAAGAATTACTTCTGTTGTCACAGGACCCCAGATCACTGGCCTTTGCTTTCACCTCTAGACAGTGAGTACAAATGGAAGATCTCCATGAGTATCTGAGTTAATTCCTGTAAACAGTATTTTTTGTTTCTTTTTCAGAAGTTTAAATATCTTCACAGGAGTTTGGTGAAGACAAGCATTTTCTGGAGCATGGACTTGAGAAGAAGTTCATTTCCACTGAGCCTGAAGGAGCTTAAATATGTGCAAGTGCTGCTCTGCCAAGACCTGCAAAGCAGCTGAGGGAGGGACTAAAATAAAATCTTCACTCCATATATACATTTATAAAATGATARAGATTTCTTATTAACATATATCACAGGGCTGCAYAGCCAAAACTGCACTCCCACCAAAAGTTTAATGAGCAGCAGTTGCTATCTAAAACAGAAAGGAACTGGACTGCAGGAGCACTGCTACCTTGAGTGAAGGAAAAACAAAACAAAACKAAAAAAAKAGCCAAAACATTTTGTCAAGGACAAAKAATTGGTTTTGCCRTGACTGTCCAAACCCACCTTTTATTCCTTTACTACTTAAGGAGTAACAACCAAAGCCTCAAGTCTAAACTGACAACTCAAATTCAGTTCGTTGAGATTGGTACCAAAAGTTTTGTTATTGTCTGCCAAAATCGATGGCAAGAGCTGTAATTTCCCCTTCCTTTTCCCCAGGTAAAATGAATTTGATGCTATGCTGATCTTCCACACCTGCTGCAAGGCTGAGGCTAAATTTCCATCACCCACCCAGTCAGAGTGCAGCCGCCCAGAGCCCAAGATTTTACCATGTTGCTCTAAATTATTTAAACTTCCTACCCAAACATGGGTTTTTACTGATCTCTGCTCCACATACACAAAAGAAAGAAATTAAACTCAGAACCTGAAAATAGCACAAAACCCTTCCATTGTGAAGGGGTTTTGTTAGGAGTTGATTTTCCTGTTCTCCATCCAGCTGTAGCCCACAGAGGTTTCCCATTCCAGGTATCTGTCACTTAATGTCACTTAAATATGTCTCTAGTGGCTCAAGCACTGTTCTACACAAGAGGAATATTTAGGACAATGCCCCAGTTTGTGATAAAAAGGCAGATAACTCTCAGTGGGACAAAGTTCCAGAGAGAACAGGAACCCTAAGCCCTATTTTGGTCYGTGCCACCCAAATTTTTAAGGACCAAGCTAACTCCAAACACACAGATACGTATCTGTATCTCAYTTTGAAGGGGCTGGAGGAATTCCATAATTATATGGTGTCACAGTAAAAGCAGCCTTCTTAATCAGCTTCATCTATCTTGTTTTCTGACAAGTTAATTGTTACTTGCTTCTAGAAAAGACATTTGTGCAGTGATTTTATAAAGATAAGATATATTCTGTGCCAAACACACACTGGGAAATTGGTTACAGATATTTATTACAGCTTGTTGATTCAGCCTGGAACTACTGAATAAAAAAAGTTGTAACAGGAGAGGGTTCTTTGGTTTGTTTTTAACAGTTTCTTTATTTCATTCACCCAGGCTGTAGGCAGCTGAAACTCTTCTCCAAAGCTAGATCATATGAGATAAACAGTTTTAATTGAACAATGCAGGAGGTTTTACTTGACATCTCAAGAATTAAATCCTTCCACTTTTCAGGGACACCACTCAGCAGCTTGCAGTCCAACTTTCATTTTCCAGGATGGGCAAAGTAAAATGAACAAGGGCAGGCAAAAATTTTAGAAAATCCTTTCCTTCTATTCTGAAGCTCATACTGGGGTTTCACTGTCAGCACTAAAGAGAGTGGAGAATCTTATTCATGCTGTAATCTGCCCTGGCTCCCACCTCATCTTTTATTTCCAAACCCTTTGAAGCTCCTTTGCCCAGGTGAGTGCACTGGTACAAAGCCCCTTCTGAACTCCTCCACCTTTTTCTGTAAGAACCCTCAGTGATTCCTGGCCACATCTTGACCCTTGTGGCCATATCCAAGTTTTTTATTTCCCCCATGTATTTTATCAGTAAAAGACTCATAGCAGAAACTTCACTTTACTGAGGGAATCAGAGCTRTTCCCACACAGCTGGGCWGCCCAGCCCTGATTTGGCTGGAAGAAAAAAGGGCTGGAGATGGCCTTTGCTCTCCTCTGATGCCAGATGTTATCATGCAGGTGATGTTCCAGCAGCAGCACACTGGGATTTTTATATTAAATTTTTTAATCCCCCAGCAATGTGCCTTGCTGCAGAGGAAGGGYGCAGCACTGCAGAGCTGATGATGATGATTTGGGCACAGAAACCATGGCAGAATCGTGTTCTTCCTTTCCAACTGAAATAAAATATTCATTTAAGCATCTTGCCCTCTTTTTTTTGGMTTTTTTTTTACYATYTCCAAATATAGAAGGTTATGTACAAGAACAAATTRTAAAGGAGTTTTTCATGAGATCCCTGATGTTTTTATTAGGAGAGTCTGAAACAAAAAACTACAAAACTTGATACTGTTACTGTGGAGTGAAGGATCCCTGGAGGACATCCCACGGACAGTTCATTAATTAGCCAAGGCAGCAGTACTGCAACATTCCAAGGGATTTTGGGAAGCAAAGCCACTGTTTGCTGCCTGTTCCAGCCATCAGTTCATGGACATTAACTATGCCAAGCAGGAAGCCCAGGAAAACTCCCCAAAGGGAAGGCATTCCTTAGGAACATATTCTAAATATTACTGCTAGTTATTTGAGTTACATTCTCAATTCTTCTCAGGTTTTCAGACCTTATTGTCATTTGCACTCAAGCAGTGTGTATTTAACAACTAACCAGGCAAAACTTATTTTTAATAAATCTCTGACATTTTAGACCTGCCAAGTCACATTTCCATACCAGGGCACTTGTGAGTCAAACAAAAMCCATGGTTAATGTGACCCAGAAAAATGAAACCCATAAAATAATATATWTAATTTTTTTTTAAATAGTTAAACCCATAAAAATCCTCAAACAACACTAGAATCTAAAGCCAGAKTCTCTGGTAGAAACCTTAAGTACTGCCAAGCTTTTATTTCCATCAATGCAAAGCCACTCTTAACCTGCAACCAAGCTGAGAATCTCAAATAACACAATTCTACTGTGGTCACATAACAGCTGTAACACACAAGAAAAKTTTAGGAGATGGTGCTTCATGGTAAATCCTTCTCACCATTAATACACATTTCCATCTTTTTGTGTCTCTTGGTGGTGATTTTTGGTTTGTTTCCCTAATCAAGGGGGTCATTCTATAAATTGTGGTGCAGGAAGAGGCTCCCTGCAATGTCTGCTGAGAGCCATCACTGCAGACTCACAGTGGAAACTCCCTGCTTTTGGTGCTGGAGCACYGTGCAGTGAAAAGTCATCTCCCCCTGCCTGGCCTGAAGCAATATGAGCAACTTCTCACTCCCCAGGAGAGGTTCTCATTCACCTCTGCTGTGTCCTGTCTTGCTAAAACCTGTAAGACATCTTCCAAGTGGAAATACATAATTCATCCCCATGATTATTTTATTAACTTACATTGCTTCAGCACAGTGTTCTCCCATGCTCAAAAAGTAATTTTTTTTTCTTTTTATTCTTCACAAATCATGAATAAATTTCTGCTTTGTACAGACATCAAGCATTCTTTGTCTCCAGACAATGCCAGGGTAAGGACTCACAGGTTGGGTCCTTCCCTCCTGCTGTAGGGTCTTCTTGCCAATAGATAAAGTAAGATAAGGAGAATGTTTAAGAGCAAGTGTAAGAAGGAAAAACCAAGTCYGGAAAGCTGTGAAAAGCAAGTGGGCAAAGCAGAGCAAGTTTTTTACCATTATTATTTTTTCTTTGTTTTTCTCTAAATGAAACTGCTGTGCAGCTGGGAGAAGGGAAGGATGGGGATTACAGTGTTTTGAAATGTATTTTCTTCTTTTGAAGATTCCAAATAACTTCCAGTCCAGGATTCCTTGTTCTCAGCAAGCACAGATGCCCTTTACCATTATGTCTAGGTGATTTAAGCTCCAGCCTAAAAATAAGGCAGGTTGGACACAGTTGCACCAGAGTTTYGAGTTGAAATTAAATAACTCCCATGTGAGTTACTCTTGCTTTCAGAAGTTATACCTAACACTAAACCCCAGGTACTCCATTGGGTTGAACCCAATGAACTAAAACTGATTTAAATCTGGATATTTGCAATGATATCAGGTCACACCAGAGATCTCTGCAGCCTTTTCTTCCAGCCTGCAGCAGTGCCCAAGAACAGATGGACAAGCCCCTCGGTCAGACTAAGCCTGTGTTCCTGATTTCCCAGGGCTCCCAAGGCTTCAAACCCTGCAGCTGAAGTGCTTTGACCACAGGGAATGTCTGCACTTGACCACTTCCCACATGCACAGGGAAAGTTTCCACTCCTTTGTTCTCTCCTAGCCCTCAGGGGGTGTGCACAGCCAAGTGCTGCTCCTGGGAACCTCTGCACTCCCCCAGGCCCTCACTGAAAAGAACCCAATTCTCTACTCCCCTTGTCCACAGCACTGAAACCAGCACAGAGCTCTTCCCCTCCTCTCCCCCTTCCAGACTGACAGGGACATATTCCCACTGACTCCATTCTGTGTCCAGATGCTGCCTTTCAGCAGCCCCTGAACTGCTTCCATTGCTGCTCTCCAGGCTGGGAGGATGARGGCTGTGCAGAGATCCAGGCAACACATGGATTTATGCGGTCATAGAATGCTCCCTTCTGTTTTCTATTCCTTTTCTAATCATTCCTACCCCTTCAGCCAGCTTTTTGGCAGCTGCCAAGCACCCAGCTGACATTTCATAGAATTCCCTAAAATTTTAACACAAAGATCTCACTCCTGATTCATYACAGTCAGCTCAGAGCTCAGGCTTCATATGAAAATTAGAATCTCTATATACATCACTCCACATTTATCTGGAGTGAATCTCATCTGCCTTTTTATTATCCAACCACTCAATACTCCAAGGCCCTTGTGCAGCTCCTCTCATCTCTCTTTCTGGACTGGTGATCATCAACATACCAATACTCCTTTTTTCCAATGCACAAGGAGTAACAGAACAACACAGGTCTGCTCCCAACTCCCCTGCACTGTGAGAGCTGACACTCATTTCCTACTTTTCACAGTCACCTTTTGTCACTGCAAGCACCTTTGTTCCTACTCCCCTGCGTTCCTTAATACCCTCTGAGCTGATAGTTTCAAAGGCTCCAATAATTGCGTTAGCATCAGCTTCCCACTGCAAAAGTCACATTGATTCTTCCCTAMTTTGCTTTTTCCATGCAATCAGCTACCTCTAGGCCTTATTAGCTTTACCCAGCTGGTCTGCTATTGACATGAGGCCCCTGGCTCTGTGCTTTCATCCAACAGCCCTGAACTACTCCAAGAGCCATTTTTCATTCCTCAATTGTCTCTTCCTTGTGCTCCTGCTCCCCTCTTGGATGCCAAGCCCAGCTGCCATGGTTTCTTGGCTCTAACTCCTACAAACAAGCAGAGGATGGTCAATGCAAGGGCTCTGGAACTGCAGGAATCACACTCCTGCCCTTCTCAGAGCTGCGTCTGCTGGGATGCTCCCCAGAGAGCTAGTCCTGGAGAATTTAAGGTTCCCCACTCATTTCTCAGACCAAAGCCTCACCTGTCCCTATTCCATCACACCCTCTTCAACCGAACAAGTGTTCTGTTCTCTGAGTTTCACAACATCTGCCAGATTTTCTTCTGCTGAACAAAGRTCRAAACTGTCYCCCTGRTCTTCTAAGTTCTTCTAAGCCCTCTGATGTTTACATTTTRGTAATGGAGRTTCTCACACACTTTTCATGCAAATAATAATTGGTTTGCATTCCTRTCTGGAGGAAGAGAAATTTGATGGACTGTTGSTTTGACCAGTGTAGCTGAAGAGGTGGCAATTTCATCCTCCAATGCATGGTCACTTTTGAAAGTCTATAAATATTAGGATCAGAAATAAACAACACTTTTTTYCCRTAGACATTTCAGCGTGTGTYTGTCGTTCATTTCGTGTCCTATTGCAACATTAAACCACCTCATTCTCACCAACATTTCTGGGTGTGTGAGAGGTGTCTGGATGTGGCTTTTGGGATTTTGGTTTGGGGTGATGCTGCTGGTGCTGGGGTTGAAGGGTTTTTCCAAACCTGCCTATTCTGTGCCTTTGGGTTACACAGTTTGAGACACTTTCCACCATTTCTCCTTTTAAATTACCCTTCACTCTCATCTCTTCTTAGGGCAGCCACAGTTCCTCTGCTCTTTRGACAAAATCATCTAAACCTGCTGTGCAGGTGCTCTCTGTTTCAGACATTTTCCCCATTCCTCATCACCTTATATCATTTTTCAGCCACTGCTCCTCTCTTTTCTGGTCCTGTGCACAGCACAGGGAGTGTTTCAGTGGGCACCACTGCTGAGGCCCCAACCCCACTCTGGTGAAACCCCTCATCCACAGCCCAGGCCCTAAACCYCCAACACAAACATGAACCACAACCACAGCCCCAAAAAGCCTGTGAAGGCTAAAATTTTATCACTTGGCAGTCATGTCATGTTTCCCAAAAACGAAGTAGTCACACAGATGAGAATTCTCTTGGGGAAAAAACCCAGATGCCCATGGCTGAAGGGGTAATTTGGATGCCAATGCACACCTGTAGTGCTGTCTCTTATACACATCTAGATGTGTATAAGAGACAGATTCTCTTGGGGAAAAAACCCAGATGCCCATGGCTGAAGGGGTAATTTGGATGCCAATGCACACCTGTAGTGTGGCCTTTTGGCAGGACCCTTCCTGCTCTGCCTGCACTGAGGATCTCCTGTGCAGTGCACTTCCCCTCCTGGGCAGGTCTGGCTGGGAGCCTGGAGATGAGATTGTCTCACCCAGGAGCTGCAGAGCAAAGTTAACAGTGCATGGAGGCACAAGATTGAAGCTCTGAATCGATTTCCTCCATGTCAAGTTGGTCAGTTATTTTAACTGCAGTTTGCAATTACCAAATCAACAGCAGAAAGATATCAAGAGAACAGATTTAAGACCTTTATYCTGTTAATTTCTGGGTCTATCAAGCCATAATTTAAAAGTGCAGCTGTGTCACAAAGATACCTCTGCAGCCATCATTTACCAAGGAGAGAACAGASATGGAGAGAGGGATCACCCCCCAAGATGCTCAAACCAGCAAACCATGAGCTGAGCTCAGCACACACATCTCAGTTCTCTCACTCCTAAGAGCTCTAAGCCCAGGTTTTACTTCTATCTGCACATTCTAAAGCAGATAAATCAAATTCCCCACACTGCATAATCTCATAAAACTGTTCCCCATAGCAAGGAAGGGATTGTCTTGTAGCACAACAAAGATCTTGAATCACAGAAGGTACAACAGAGTTTTCCCAACAATATTTTCACATTAATGTTACCTTTATTCATAAAGACACTGAAGCAAAGAAGCAGTTGCAAGAACAATYAGAAACACAAAGCAAATAGGGTTTAAAGTGTAGTTCTCACTATTATTTGTAGACAGAAAGAAAAACTACCTGCACAAATATAAGAAATATTTGCCTCATGAACATTAKCATGTATGTGAAATATTATGCTGATGGAGAAAAATGTCCTTTCAAATTGACAATTAAGATTACTGCATAATTGAAATAKTCTCCACAAGAAAGTGAACAAGTTTTCAAGTTGCAAGGTCATGTATATCCAAATGAAGTTGCAAGGTCATGTATCATCCAAATGCAGCATTACAGTGCATGTTCCTGTATAGAGATATAAAATACAGATATTTKCATAATCATTGCAGGGGTGAGAGCAGCCTTTACAAAGAGCTTTCTGATGAATAAAACTTGAGAAAAAGGGAATAAAACCAAGCAAGAAGAGAAGAGATGCTTGTCCTTGGAGGAAAGCAGATGGGGAGCAGAACAATGAAACTGCTGGACAGAATTATGGAATGGGATGTCCCCAGACCTGCCAGCCTGGCAGAGTTCATTTTATTGTCTCTGCCAACTCATCCCCTCACACACACACACAGAGTAGCAGAGCTCTCAGCCAGGCAAACCCTGAACCATGCAGGGTTCTCCTCCCAGGACACCCAAGTGTCCAACACACGTGGGCTCAAGGGGGCTGCTTTGTGCTGGGGTTTTGTTGCTTGGCAGAACATTGTGCCTCCTCTAGAGAGGATTCTCAGTAATTCTGTCATGGACCACAATTCCCAACTGAGATGGGGTAGATACAACCCAATGACAGGTCACTGCTTCTCCAACTACCTGCCCTGCCAKAGAGCACCCAGGGTACTGCACCACACATCAGCAGGTGCAGCACCACTTCTTGTTCTCTGCACATCAGCACCTGCAAGCCACCAAACCATGCAGGATTTAAACACCCAGCTATGTTCTAAGAAGAATCTGTAACCCTTCAGACCTCCAGGATGATACTGAAAGGTCTTCTGCACATCAGCACTTGCAGGCAGCCAAACCATCCAGGATTTAAACTCCCAGCTATGCTCTAAGCAGACTCTGCAACCCTTCAGAGCTCCAGGATCACATTTGCCAGGCTGGATYGAGCTCTGAGCAACCTGGTTCTTGCCTCCCAGCAGAGAGGTTGCAATGAGAAGATCTTTAAGGTCTCTTCCAAACCKAATCAGTCCATGATTAAATTAAYTTATGTGTGCCCCTGACACAACATAAGAACAAACAAAGAAAAAAAGTGCTGAGCCTTCACAGAAAGAAGTGCAGCCCTGCAGCTCCCAGCTTGCAGGCAGGGATCTGTGCCATACAGAAGACTYCATCACATCTGGAACAAGAGCCAGGCAAGAATTTGGATAAACTTTGCACTCAGCTTGAAGCTGCTGGTGGGGGCCCAGCCAGCCCCTCTGGTTCCTTACATTAACCCTGAGTGAGGGAGGTACCATCACAGCTCCCTTCTGAAACTGACATTTTGCTGTTCCAACAGTGATTGAACACTTGAGCCAAACCTCTCCTCCTTTGGGACAGCCCCCATCATTCCCAGGACATTGATGAACCCCAGCTCAGTTACACACACTTTAATTTACTTCTTTAGTCATCCCAGCTTGTGRTTCAGTGGTGCTGCAAAGAGAAAAGCTGTAAAATGGGAGAATGCTGCACCTTGGACTGCCTCAGCAAAGCTTCACATGCAGGACCTCCCTGTTACTCAAACAAGGCACCAGAGCACAGCTGTGACTGCTCAGGTGTGCTGTGGCACACATTGCCTTGGAAGGTAAATTTACCTGCTGCTCTCCTGCCTTTGGCTGATTTTAGTAAGGGATTTAAGTGAACTGATGCASTTGGGGTTGTTAGCAGGCTCAGCCATCAGAACAGGGCTTCCCCTTCCCATGTCAAGGAGGAACAAGGTATGAAGAACACCTGGTGCTGCTCGGTGGCTTCACCMACAGCTGTACTGTACTGCTTCCCTGCCCTGATTCATACAGAAATGTAAATCTGGGCACACAGGGAAACAACAAAAGCCTGGTGTTCCAAACCACAACCAGAACTGCTTTCCATACAGACTTTGTTCTTTACACAAAGGGAAGTTGCCCTCAGTGCAGCTCTGAAACCACCGTGCTGAACAACAGAGGCACAGCGAGGCCTCGAGCAGCTCCTCCCTCCAAYTACTGAAGGGCCAGCCCTGCACAGAGGATTTCACTCATTCATTCCTTGTCCCTGGATAACAGCCAGTGCAGCAGGACAGACCTCCTGTACAGACAGAGGCCTTGATTCTGTGTCTCACAAATGCCAGGCCACCAGCACTATGGGAAACACCCTGTGCCAGGAGAAAGGAACAGAATCCCAGACTGGTAGATTGTGTTGGAAGGGACCTTAAAGCCCATCCAGTTCCTCCCCTGCCATGGGCAAGGACATCTTCCACTGTCCCAGGCTGCTTCAAGCCCCAAAGTCCAGCCTGGCCTTGGGCCTGTCTCTTATACACATCTAGATGTGTATAAGAGACAGGCCTTGGGCACTGCCAGGGATCCAGGGGCAGCCCCAGCTGCTCTGGGCACCCTGTGCCAGGGCCTGCCCACCCTGCCAGGGAACAATTCCTAATTCCCAATATCCCATCCAGCCCTGCCCTCTGGCAGTGGGAGCCATTCCCTGTGTCCTGTCCCTCCATCCCTTCTCCCCAGTCCCTCTCCAGCTCTCCTGGAGCCCCTTTAGGSCCTGGCAGGGGCTCTGAGCTCTCCCTGGAGCCTTCTCCTCTCCAGGTGAGCACCCCCAGCTCTCCCAGCCTGGCTCCAGAGGGGCTCCAGCCCTGGAGCCTCTCCGTGGCCTCCTCTGTACATACTGCAGTAGTTCCATGTCCTTTCTGTGCTGGGAACCCCAGAACAGGATGCAGAACTCCATGTGTGGTCTCAAAAGCAGAGCAGAGGGGCAGAATTGACTCCCTCAAGCTGCTGCTCACTTTTCTTTTGGSACAGCTCAGCAATCATCCTTCTGGACTGCACTGGCCTCTGGTCTCTCAAGCAGCAGAGCTGTGATGTGGCCTGACCCCAGAATCCAGGGCTTGACCTTGGGGAACACACACCATGCCTAGAGAGGCTGCCCTAGAACAGAGGCTGGACAGAGRTAAAGAATAAAGCAGYYATTTATTAAAAGGCCTCCATGGATCCACCTTGGGCAGCACAAGAGCCCAGCCAGGTGAACCCAAAATGGCCACAAAATGGACAACTGGTCACGGGGTCTCTCACTTTTATAAGTTTTGGCCCATTTACATATTAGGATTATTTGGCCAATTACAGCTTCAGGTTATGAAGTCCCATCCTCCTGGTTTGCTCTCTTAGTTCACCATTGTTWATCCTTTTTGGGCCTGAGGCTGTAATGGCTGCCCTTGGTCTCAAGCTGGAAAAGGATTGTTTTGTTTGATTGCCCTGTGAAGAGAACTTTCTAACAGTTACTGTGAAGCTCAGAGTTACACACCAAGGCAGCAGAGAATCTGAAAAATATGAAAGCTAAAACTTCAGGCATCACASAGAACTGCTTGACCACACCTTTGCTGTCTCTGCTTCGTGGCAGACAAAAAGCACCAATGCCTTGGACCAAAACCACCAGTAAAATGTCCCTTCCACGGGGGAAAGGAGCCTGTGACACCCTGAAAACTGTGAAATCCAACCCCCCTGGCAGCTCCTCACACTGATCCCCTCTTCTGCTCCAGATCAGCCACTTGCTATTCTCTGAACAAGAACCCCCAGACTGGAAGCATACGGTCTCTGTGCTAATTAAGGCTATCAGGCTTCCCAAATTTTTCATGGAACGCCTGAGTTCTCTCACATTCATACCCTAGCAGCAGCATCSCCTCAGGGATGAAAACTTCAGGGGKAGCAGGGAGCAACAGCAAGGAGAAAAAAAATAAATATGGTATCAACTTCTGGCATGGCAACCATTACACCTGGTGGATCAATCATTTAACAAAAAATTACAGCCAGGATTTATCTGAAAAACTGAATCAGCCTAGAATATATCACACGTTATGTGTTCTGCCTCACTCRACCAAAACACTGCACAGATTCCAATCAATCCAATTTTAAGAACATTCCCCTGTGAAGGGAAGTGCAATTCTCCCAGCAAACAGCTCAACCTTTTATCAGCATTATTGATTTACATAATTCTTAATAGCAACACTGAACAACCATTGAATCATTAAGGTTTAAAAAGACCTTTAGGATGATCAAGCCCAACCTTTAGGATCAACCAGCACCCCCACCCTGTTCTCAAGTGCCACCTCCATATTTTTTTTGAACACTTCCAGGGATGAGGACTCCACAAAGCCACCTCTCARATCCCACCACCAAACAACAAACAACATATTCCTCACCCTAAAATCAAAGGGGAACTCCCTTTAAACACACTCTGCTCAACACTAGCACGCATTTGCCAGCATATTGTAGGAAATTCTCCTTTCTTTCTCATAGGTATTTCTGTGGTTTTGTCTCCCTACAGTTRAGTCTGAGTCAGTTCAGAGCTCCAAACATGTTCCAAAAGCATTTTATTTAGAAAGGCCCAAATATCCATTTCACACAGTCCATTACATCAGAACATTGTAACCATTTCATCTGCTTCAGCCTGAATAAGAAATTATTCCCCACATTCTTTAAACAGAGAAGCTCATGTCAAAGAAAATAGCTTTCAGATGTTTTACAACTCTTTCATCCACAAAGGAATGCTTGGGGCTTATGAAAATATACACCTGCTCATTTGAAAACATGTCTTTCCCCCCAGTGGGAGGAAACAACAAGAAAAGCAAAACTAATGCAACAGCTCTGCCCTCCACACTGCAAAGGCAGCCAGGTACAGGGCCTGCTGCCACAGCTGGAAAAGCTGAGTGAAACCTCATCTTCAAACACCCCTGAGCCCTGAGCTTTGCCCTGGAGCAAAGCTGGTCCCCCTGCCAGAGCCCCCAGGCTCRTCCAGTGCCCTCCAGCACCTTACCTGGCCTGGCAATGTAAACCCCCAGGTTCAGGCTCAAACTCCTCCCAGCTCACCTGGAAGCCCTCAGGAAATGTTGCCGTGCTCCTGGAAGTGGGACATGTCAATAATGCATGTCCCAGGATCATTTCCATCCCCAGCACACAAGCCTGGTACCTGCTAGTCAACCGTGACGCTCAGTGCAACATAAGCAGGTTCTTTTCACAGCAAATAAATACTCCCAGCCATCAGCAGATTTGTGTCATTAACTGATAGAAATGCAAGYGAACAGATATTTTTCTGTGGGTCTCACAGCAAAGCAATCTTTGTTATAGGCTGCTCTCTGCAGAGGAATGATTGAGAGACCCACAGTTTGCAATTTGGCACAAAGTCCAACTCCTGTTTCAGTTGACTTCAGCACAATTTGCTCTCATTTCCCAGTCCAAGGTCCCTTGCTGCAGACATGGAGATATTCCTCCCACCAAGGGCACAGAGCATCACCCAGACCCAAAAATTCAAATCACCTACTTGCCCTCCTGCAGCCTGGAGCACTTCTTTCCAGGAAGATGGGGCCTCCACACAGAGGGGAGCTGCCAGTGCCTCCAACAGCAAACCCAGCACCCGTGGGGAACCACAGCACCAGGAAAACTCAGCTGCTTTCCAGGATTTTCTCCTGTTCTCCACTTAGAGCAGCACTGGCCAAATCCCCAGAGAGAGCAGCTCCAGTGTGAGCAGGGACAGAGGAGGATCAGCCCTTTCAGTGGTTCAAACCCAACGTTTCTCAACCAGGGCCACGTCAAAGGTGACGTCACAGCCGAGCCTTAATGAAAATGGAAAAACCAGGATCATTTASTTCTCTGTAACAGGAGAGCACTGCTAATGGGCTGGGGGAGGGCAGCCAGACTCCTGGGAGCTGGGCACAAGTCCCCACGAGGCTCAGGGTGAGCACAGCTCACAGACAGGGCTCTGGGCACAGTCACCAAGGGGGACAGAGACCTGTAAGGTCACAGACCCTCTGCCCAGCAGCACCATCATCATCCCCAAGGGCCACATCCAGACATCTCTTGTGACTCCACCAWCACTCTGAGTAACTCATTCCAGTGCCTGACCACTCCTTTAGTGATTTTTTTTCCTACTATCTGATCTAAACATCCCCTGGTACAARCTYAAGRCATTTCCTCTCATCCTCTRATGAGACATGGCAGAAGAGCCTGACCCCACCTCACCACAACCTCCTTCCAGGCACTTGCAGAGATCACCAGGAGCACATCCCCCAAAACCACCCAGCCAYGGTGCCAAGAGATGCCTGGAAAGCCCAGCACAGCACAACAGACATCCCTGATTTCCCAATGTGCACAGCTAGAAAAAGTCACTGCAAAATTCATCTGCATCACTGCTGTAGCCGTTTGCTCTGGTTTTCCAAGAGACACAAGTATTTCTCAAAATAGAATGCTCAATACCACCATTCTCAAAAGCTCTTATTGATTTCTGCCCAGKCTTAACAAGACATTTGACTTTCTGAAGCTGTAGTTAATTTCTTTGTCGCTGCATTGCCTTTCCCTGAGCTGTGGTCCCTCCTAACACTTAGCAGCAGCAGCATTTTTCTCTCTTTCTCTGAACCACATAAGAAGGTGGAAGTGTTCCACATCTAGCATGGAGAAACAGGGCTCTTCCCAATTCTTTTGCAAAGGAACATCCTGAAATAGAGATGTAAGTAAGGGGAGAACTCTCCAATAATAAGCCATTTCTTTAAAAAGCCTATTTTTCCTAGATCCCTCAAATGGTTTGGGTTGGAAAAAACCTTACAGCTCATCCAGTCCCACTCTTTGCCATGGCCACAGACACCTTCCATAGACCAGGTTGCTCCAGCCTGAGCTACTTTGGATAATTTCTAATTATTTCATAGTCAAAGATCAGGATTTTTAATTTTTTTGTTTAAAGTTCCAAGATTAAAAGTGCAAAACACTGCACTCTGCCAGCACCCACAGTTTTATATAAACTACACCAACACAACTTGGGAAAAAAGTGAATGCAATCCTAAGAACTAGTTTAATAAAAAAAAAAAACTAAACAATTAAGCTTGTATTTGAATCATGTCTTTGAACAAATGATGTAGAAAACATGACTGACAAAGGATTTACACTATTTTCTGCAGAGTTTCTCCAGAATGTGTCCTCTGACCCAGTATTAAGACAAGAATGTGCTTTGTGGAAAGAGAGGCTTTAACACCATTTGGATTTCACATAAAATGTAAGAAAGGCATCAAAACCACCCAGTGCTGGAACTGGGAGCAGAGACAGGGGGAGCAGCTGGTTCTGCTTTAGCACAGACATCATAAAACCATTTTGCTCCAACTCCTACCTCAAAAAAACCKTCACAATGCGGCAGCAAAAAGTTGAAATTTAAGGTTATTTTTTTATATATATTTTCCTCRAAAACAATAGCTTAGTCACAAGAGATGTTACAGGGTAAAGTCATATCCTGCAAGGATAAATGAATCTGAAATTGCTTTTAAGGAATAAGTATTTGTCTGAGCTCAGAAAAGGCAATACATCAAAAAAAGAAGGTAAGCAGCKTATTTCAGGGCATTTTACCAGTGCATTTACTGATGGTTTATCCTCTTCCATTTTATTCTTCAATTTAGACAGCATTATTCACTGTTACTGTTAATTTAGATCCTGTTGTTTTCCTAAAGTCACACAGATAAAATGAAGGTCAGGACAAATTCATGACTGTTTCAAAATCCAGAAATCCTGATGAAGTACCCACATGAAACTGCTTGATGAAAAAACGAAGGGAATTTATCCTCATACACAAATATGGGATAAATTCTGCCTGTTTTCTCTTCTCAGAGATGGAACATACCAGAAAGGTGCCCCTGAAGGGAAAGAAACACCTTCTGGGAAAAAAAAAAAAGGAGAACTGTTGAGCTCAGCTCTTGATTTTCTTCATGGATGAAAGAAGAGATTAAAAAGATGTTCCAAATAAAAGCAGGGGATTTCTGGCATTTAAAGAACACAAAGGGAGAGGCAATGCATCAATGCCTGAGCAGCAGAATCCCAGCAGTTCATCTTCTCCTCACTGGGCTGTTGTGTGAGTAAACAGCCAGCAGAGCTGGAGGGAGAGCACAAYGAATTCAAGGGAGAAACACAACTGGAGCTCAGCGAATCAATACCTCCAGCACATGAGCTGTGTTCCTCATTAGTCCACAGCTGATGTTAATGGCCCRTCTGATCAGGGCTTCTTGAGGGTTTTAAAAATATGGAGAAAATTAAACAGCTGTAAAAATGCTCAGCTCGTGGAAGCACTAACTGAGGGAAAGCTGAGAAGGGTCCAGCTAGCCCTGATGCTAACTGATAATGTAGGAACTGTGGTTCCTGTATTCCTCAATCTGTCCTGTATTCCAATTCCAGGCTGGAATTGCCATCCTGGAGCAGTAATGAGCCAGAGGAAAGCCTGCATTTGGGCACAGCTGTCAGGGAAGAGCTTTTTAAATTCAGATTTTCCCCAAAATTGTTGAGCCACCAGCATTGTTCTCCATAGATGGCTCCCAGTACAATGGAGGAAGGGAGAGTTATTTTCATGTACTCTGCTTTTAGAATTTCAATTCCTTCTTCTCTCATTGGATGCAATTCTCTGGAGCAAAATTAAAATTAGTGGTGACAGCCATGTAATAGTCTATGGGGAGGAACATGTACCAAAACACTCCTGTACTTCTGTGGTGTTACCACTTGGAGATATTTGCTTCCATCCCCTCCTCTTGGTATGGAAGGAAAGATGTCACCATGGCCTGCAGCAAAAGGAGCAAAATGAGCTGTTAAACCTGAGGCCAGAGGAGCAGCAGACACAGAGCTGAGATACATTTTCCTTACTCTGCCATATAAAACTGAACAAGTTCAAGGCAGAAAAACWGAACAAGMTCAAGGTGTTGGAAATGGRAGAGCCAGACTGGCTGCTGGAAGAACCAGAAGAACAGCAGACACAGGGCTGAGGGATCTTTTCCTTACTCTGCCATTTATTCCAACCAGAGGAGGAATGGAGCCATGTGGCAGACAAGGGAAAAGCAGGGTCTTAAAAACAGAGAGTTCCCCAAAAACTGGGGGGGACCTTATGAAGGATGCACATTTTAGCCAGAAATTGAGGGTACACAGGTGATAAAGAGGGCAACCACTCAGGGGAAGAAAAACTGAACAAGTTCAYGGTGTTGAAAGTGGCAGAGKCAGACTGGCTGTGGCTTCAGAAGGCTCCACCATTCCCACTGCACATCCTGCTGCTGCAGGACACTCGAGTGTTTTAAGACATGAATGATACAATTGGTCACAATTATATTGGACATGATTTAAGACATGAGTGATATATTGGTCACAATAATTATATTATTTTTTGTCGGGAAAAAATGGTGAAGAAAATTCAGAGCAGCTACATTTGTATGTCTGAACCCTGTGCACACAATTTTGGAAGAAAAGAGCACTCTAAAAGATGCAGAGGTCAAACATGAGAGGAGTTCACTGCCCAAGAGCCACAGGCATCCAGCAAATACAACAGCTTCTCAAAATATTCCTACTGAGGCAGCAATAAACAAAGCTGATGTGATGTTTGTCCCCTCATTGGAACTGCAGCAATGTTATTTGGTACAGCATCCTAAGGGGGACATTTTCCAGAGAAAACAGACCTTGAAGCACTGGTGTGAGGGGAAAGGGAATGGAAACACAGAGGGAAAAGGCTGGGGGAGAGCTCCAGCACAGCCCCCCAGCCTGCAGGAACATCCTGGCAGTGTGGCACCCAAATAAAACGTCCTACCTGAGCCTGCTCCTCTGGAGCTTCCAAGCTGMGCCTGCCTCCAGGTGTTGGAGGCTCTGGAAGATCTCCTTACCCACACACCACCCCAGCTGCCTCTGTGTGCTCAGGGAAGCCAGCAGGATCCTGCAGGAGGGCAGCAGGAGAAAGGCACCATGCCTGGTGCTGCCTCCATACAGGCAGATTCTGATGGGAGCAGAGCTCCAGCCCTGACCAGCAGGGACACAGCTGAGAGCTCAGAACGTTTCTAAATAATGCTGCARGTCAGCACAAAGGAGGTGAAGGTTTCCTGGCAGGTGAGACACCCCAGTGCTGGCCTGTGGGGTGGCACCTCCTGCTCAGAGCCAGATGTGCCCTGGAAACTCCCCCAGCTGGGATGGATCTATGCCCCCATGAGCAGACCCCACAGAATGATGATGCTCACACACTTGCACAGCTGGGCTGGGCACACAGGTCACAGCACCAGCCCAGGCTCTGCTCCACACCAAAGCACCTGAACTGCCTGAACCAGGCAAGGCTGCAGCAAAACTGCTCCTGCCTCCTTCATCCAAGGAGYGACACACAGACTGGGGGGGCTGGGGACAGAGAGCTGCTCACATTTTCCATGAAGTGCCTACACTGTGCAGGCTGTTTGGAGAGAGAGGGAAAAGAGGATATCAGCTCTTCTCAGCATTTCCCTAAGCAGCACTTTGGAGTCATGGAATGGTTTGGGTTGGAAGGGCCCTTAAAGCCCACCCAGTGCCACCCCTGCCATGGGCAGGGACACCTTCCACTGTCCCAGGCTGCTCCAGCCTGGCCTTGGGCACTTCCAGGGGCAGCCACAGCTTCTCTGGGCACCCTGTGCCCTGTGTGGGTGCTGAGGAACTGGAAGAACTTCCTSCTGATATCTGATCTAGACCTGCTCTCTTCCAGTTCAAATCCATTCTCCCCTGCCCCATCTCTGCAGCTCCTGCTGAACTCTSCTCTGGCAATGCTCCCCCAACCCTMAGAAGCCACACTTTCCACACTACAKATGTAAGGGAAAATCWTTTGGGTTAATCCTTGGGAAGTGCACATTTGCATACTGCCCACACAGCTCCAAAACACCGAGGGTTTTTTGATTTAYCAAGTCCTAAAATGCAGAAAATCCRAGATGAAACCTCAGCTCACACCTCTTGATGATGCTGGGAGCAAAGCAGGTCTCACAAGAGAGAGGTTGCTCCCTCTGGGAAACTACAGGCAAAAAAAAAATGGAACACAATCCCTCTCTCCAGAACAGGCTGTGGAGGCAGGGGACACCAAAAAGGGCAGGAAACCACTTCAGCAAAAGGACAACGCTGGCACAATAACAAATACAAAAATATGMGTCTTAAATAAGCATAAATTGTAAGAGATGGGCAGAGTAATTTGAGCAATCAGCCTTTGGCTGAGAAGAGGGAATATTACCCATGACAGGCTTTGTTTTGTGAGAGGGAATGTGCAGCCAGGCAGGCTCAATGGTCCCCTCAAGCACTGAACTCCCATGAGAATTTTAACAAAGCCACTTGTTTATTTGAGCACTTGAAGGAAACGATTTTCTAAATGACCACTCGAGAGAGGCAGAAAGCAGAGAGAGCTCACCAAGGAGCAGGGCACAGGTGAGCAGAGCCATCAGAAATGGCTTTGGAGGAACCCAGGGCAGGAGGCTGGCTCCTGGCATCTCTTGGKTCTCCTTGAAAGACCCTGCCAAGGGTTCTGTTTTAAAGGCTGTCTRGGGCCAGTGTTCCACATTTTCTTTTTCATAATCTTGTTGCAAAAACAGCAGAAGGTCTTGGTTTCTGTTAATTTCATTTCATTTTTTAAGCCCAAGGAAAAAAAATCCAGGTTTTTATATGAAAACAAAACAAGAAGCCGAAGCCTGCATTATTTGAAAGAGCAATACAACTCTTTGAAATAGCTGATACAACAACAGCAGGGATGAAAAAGAGCATGGGGATGTTCATGAAAAGCAGGGATGGCACAGAACATGGGCAACAAGACTTTGGACCATATTTGAAGAGAGAAGATGCAGTTTTTACCTCCTGCTCCCTAATTCCACCCATTTCCAAAGGAGCCAGGATGCCCATCAATCCCAGCAGACTAAAATCTAATGACCAATCTTTTGCCATCAGACATGCCTGCCTACCTTGGAGCCAACATCCAGCCTTGCAGGTGAGAAGCGCTGGGTTTGTTTCTAACAGCTCCGAAAAATAATTTTCCAGGTTCTGAGCTCCTCATTATAGCTGATTTCAGAGTCCAAAATTCATTAGTTGTGCTTCACCACCTCCCATCTGACACCATTGTACGCAGCAGCCAATTCCTTGGAACTCTGACACTTCTCCTGAGTATACAAAGGTGATTTTTTTTTTTTTTTTACTTTCTGTGGAAGGAAACATAACAGCAATGGAACAACACAGTTGCCTACGTGCTGCAATGGGCCTTGAAAAAGGAGAAGAAAGGAAGAACTGATTGTGTATCTTGAGACCAGCAAAGCTCACTTTGTGTTCTTAACAAAATTTCAAGTCCATGGCCTGCCTGAAATTATAAGGATGGGTCAACTAAATAAGTGTAAATGGTTCCATGCTAACCACAGAGAAAAGCCACTGCCAACAACTCTAGACCCTGTGGATCTGGAAACAAGGATTGTTTTAAAGTAGCTCCATTGAATGCATTTTTTAAAGTAGAGATGGCTCTAATTCGACCTCTAAATCCACCTGACAGACAGGATGGAATTGAAAACAAGATTTAATCATATACACAGTTATTAAAAAACATACAGCAGGGCAGGGCTGGCATACAGCTCCAGAAAGGCTGTGGCTATCAGACTGGGGAAATAGAAACACCTGAAAATAAAGATTTATTTTATATGGCAATGAAGATTAATCCTTCTGAGCCTGGCATTGGTCATGCTCAGGGCAGCTGCACTCCTTCAGTGCCTGCTTCAGATTTCACATCCAAGCTTCCATGTTTCCATGCCCTTCCTGCCTCAGATTTCACATCCAAGCTTCCATGTTTCCATGTCCTTCCTGCCTCAGATTTCACATCCAAGCTTCCATGCTTCCATGTCCTTCCTCCTTCAGATTTCACATCCAAGCTTCCATGCTTCCATGTCCTTCCTCCTTCAGATTTCACATCCAAGCTTCCATGCCCTTCCTCCCTTCAGTGCCTGCTTCAGATTTTACATCCAAGCTTCTTATTTTCCTTGCCCTTCCTCCTTTTCATGCAACAAAACATCTTCAGCACAGGATTTCCCCATTTTCCATGAAAACCAATCCACTCTTGCATGCCCATGGAACACACAACCCTCTGTCAGGTCTGATTTGAGCTGAACCAAAGCAAAAAGTGGTTCCATGGCTTTGAGGAGGCTCTGGAGAGAATTTAGGCACTCACAAGTGGATATAGCTGTAAAAACAGGTAAAATGGGCAGTACTGTTGGAGCTCCCATTGCTCCTCCACACTGTGAGCAGGACGCTGCCCCTGGCTCATCCCTGCTCCCTTTCCAAGGTCTCCAGACAGCTCAGCAAGGCAGAGCACCACCCACCCTCATCCTTCCCWGAGGGGTTTACAGCCTAATCCCATGTTTCCAGCTCCTTCTCAAACTCTTGAGCCCCACAGCCTCACCCAAATCCATTGCACCAGCAAGCAGCGCATTATTGCTAACCCTGCACAATTCCTTCTGCTAAAAGCAACAAGGGGTCCACGGATAATGCCACAGAAACTGCCACCAATCCGTGGGTTAAAGCCTTTTCCCCACCCCTCCAGAAGGCTGAAATAGTTGTAACCAGCCTYGAGAACACAACCAATTTATTACAGRGCTCGTTTCTTGCTGGCTCCCTCCTGCAATGCCTCTCAGTGCTTCCAGCAGAATGTTAACTCCGAGAAAACGGAGCAGTGGGGAAAAGGAAACGCTGTTGCTACAGATGTGAATGTCATGTAAATGTCAAAGCTCCTGTTAAAATTTGATCAGGAGGCTGAGTGAAAGGGAGAGAGCGTTTCTGTGAGTAAACCAGCACATTAACAAGAGTTTCAGCCTGTCTGTTCACAACAGGACCTCAGTGATGGATTTCATTATTCTTAATTTCCTATGTAATATTAAGCTGCAATTGATTTCGCTAAGAGATCYTATAAAGCAATACAAGAACTGCAAACAAATGTTGGTTGACAAGATGGATCTACATCGGTCTTAAAATTAAATTTTTTTGTGCCTTTTCTACAACTGCACTTCATTCAAAAAAATTCATTTGTTTTGCATTACATACAAAACCCCTCTATTTAGAAAGACCTGGAGCATGTGCAAATACGAATGCAATGTGCATTCATTCACCTGCACCAGGAGACAGAAGGTGGTTTCCACAAAATCCCAAAAAGCAGAATTCCAGCAGACACTACAGGGACACAGATGATTGCAATGAACCAATCTCCAAAGTTTTTGTT
This sequence comes from Sporophila hypoxantha, assembly GCA_002167245.1. Classification (NCBI taxonomy): domain Eukaryota; kingdom Metazoa; phylum Chordata; class Aves; order Passeriformes; family Thraupidae; genus Sporophila; species Sporophila hypoxantha. Next base: position 58,907 of record NDFG01004468.1, on the reverse strand, counting down.
TTGGAAAGAAACTGTTTTTACCATTATTTCACAGGACACATTTCTTGGGGAACCTCAGGAAGGAGACGTTCCTGTCTCAMGGCCTCCCTCCCTGCTGTGTAACCTCAGCTCTGCCGTTTCAGGACCCTGGACATCTCCCAGACCGCTCCAAGCGTTCCAGCAGCGAGGTGAAAACGTRACCGACACGGGGAAAGAGACATCTGTCTACAGAGACAGGAGCAGGCATTACATTGGATTTTAGGAAGGAATTGCTGGTGCTGAGGCCCTGGCACAGGGTGCCCAGAGCAGCTGGGGCTGCCCCTGGATCCCTGGCAGTGCCCAAGGCCAGGCTGGACTTTGGGGCTTGGAGCAGCCTGGGACAGTGGAAGGTGTCCCTGCCATGGCAGGGGTGGCACTGGATGGGATTTAKGATCTCTMCCAACCCAAACCAGTCTGGGATTCCTGTAGCTGCTGGTTTTAACACCAAGTTAAAAACTTGCTTCACTCTAAAGCACACAGACTGAAGAATTCTACAGCAACATTCAGGTRACTCAATGCAAATTTAGGACTAGAAAAATTATCCAGCTATATGAGACTTTCTCTCCAGCTTTACATGTCCCCACCAAACCACCACCTCCTCTCAGCACARAGGAACTGTCTCTGGCACAACCAATGCCAGCCTTATGCCAGTTCAGAATTACTTTCAAACCAGTCCAACAATTGCCCTGAACTGATCCCTTTCCACCCAAAAAGTCCCCACMTTTATCAGATGTGCATGGCTCAAAAGTCTCTGCTCATTTTGCAGCAGCCTTGGCATCACAGTTACCTGTTGTGCCACCAAAACAACCTGCTCACTTCTTCCACAGGAGTTACACAAGGATATCCTTGGAAAGAACTTGGAATTTCATGCCCTCAATGACATCCTCTGTGGCTGGCAGCCCAAGCCATAAACTTGTCACTATCCTGAAAATTGTGGGAGGGCAAGAGGACATAACATCCATATTTCTGATGGATGAATCCCTTTGGTTTGAGACTCCCTTCATAGCTGGAATTTTTTTTTTTTTTGGTAATCTGCCTTCAAAGATATTAGAATAGGAAACATTGTCAAAGACTCTAAGGGAGATCATTGTAACCCCCCCAAAAAAGAGAGTTTTTAAGGGATTTCAATAATCCTCTGTCCTTGCCCTTCAATGAGGCAATGCAGGCACTGTCTTCTACTGCCTCACTGCTGTTTGAAGTCATAATCAGGAAGGAATYAAGCTAAAAGTTGCAGTGCCAGTGGACAAAGCCTCCATCTATTATGAATTTCATYAGCAGCCTGATTCATCTTCAGTAGGTTCAGTTCCCCCAGCTCCCTTCCCAGATGAAAAAAGGCCACAATGGTGGCCAGATTCTCTATCCTGCRGTAGCTGAACTTCCCTCARCCACAGAAACCTCTGGATAAATCCAGAGCAGCTGCAGAGAGGACAAACAGCACCCAGCAGGAGCCTTTCCCCTCTCTCTGCTCTGCTCCCTGAGGGGGCTGCCAGGCACAAGGACAGCACAGGGGCTGCTGGGGAATTCCTGGGGCTGTGCACTCCTCTCCCACTCCAGCTGGGTTCTCACAGGATCTCATTCCCTGGAGTTTTTCAAAATACAAAGTGAATTTTACAAGCCCAGGGGTTCACCAGTCGTGAATCCTATTTTATTCAAGGCTTTATACCCCTAAAAACCAAACCCATCTGAAACTCACTGGGTGCWTTTATCCAGATCTTCCTCAGGTATAAGGACTTATGCAAATAACCTTGTTTCACATTAAGTGRTACAAGATTTATCTTTTCTAAACTCAAAGTTTTATTCCAATGAAAGGCATTGCTCTCAGAAAGAAAAAAAGAAAAAAAAAGTGGAAAAGTAGTAAAGGAAGGCTGCTGAAGAAGATTATTATCTGCTCTATGATTYATTTGGGCATCTAAAAAGGAAAAAGTCCAGCAACTTAAGTAAAATGAGAGTCCTGGAAAGCTCCTTGACTATCAAAACTGAGCAATTTCATTATTATGAGGAAATTCATTCTAGTGGACATCTGAGTAACAGAGTTCAGKCTGCTCTTGAGAGATTTAAAGATCCTATTTGTGAATGTTAAATAACTTGAAGCTCCATAAGCTAAATGGATTCAGAAACCAGCCAGTGCTTCTTTGAATTTAACTTGTGCRCACACATCTATCTCCCTCCCCTTTCTTTGACAGGAACAAACAACATKAAATTCAATGACAATCTACTTCTGCATCAAGTTGTTCATTTTTCCTTGTCATACACATGGCACTGAYGTGTCACAACCTAATTCCATTAGAGTGTGTTTCATTTCTAGTTTGCACTCAATTCTAGATGCAACAACTAACATTAAATACWCCATATTCTAATTACTTCCACTGTGCTGCCTCACCAACAGTTTCCTCAAACTTGCAATCTCTGTTTGCAGACAAGGGCAGAGAAGAAAGCCCCAAGTTATTTTGTGTTGTCGAACACACCACCAGAAACCAAAGGTTCCCAAGTTATTTCAAGCTTGGATATTACCCAAGTGTAAAAACTGGAAGAAAAAACCCAATAACTTCATAATCCATTACCCAAGTGTAAAAACTGGAAGAAAAGACCCAGTAACTTCATAATCCATAAATTGAGTTTGCTTGGTGAAGCACAGCTTTTTTCAGGGGAGAATCTTGGGAATAAGGATCTGCCATGGTGCTCAAGAAGGTAAAACCTTGGAGTGCAGCCACACTGGAATATTTGTTGTTTAGAGGAAACACTCAAAAAACAGTTTAATGAAAGCTCAATCAAAACCACACCAACAACATTTGCCTCTTCTCCTACTCCCAAAAGGCCAGAATGGATTTCTCTTTTTAGAAAAAGATTCCTTTTCTCCAAAATCATGATAATAATCATCATCATCATAGAATCCTGGTGGGAAAGACCTCCAAGATCAACATCCAGCTGCAAAMCCAGCCCTGCCAAGCCCACCTCCAACCCATAATCCAAGTGCCACCTGCCCAGTGCTGTAGAATCCATCCCTGAAGTTTTCCCAGCTCCTGTGGATGGGAGCAGGCTGTTTGCTTGACTGGGAAACACCCTGCAAAGAGGCCAGGGTCACACCCAGACCTGCAAGGAGGGAGCACAAAGCTGCCCAAAGTCATCCCAGAAACGTTTGGAGCTGCCAGTCCAAGGACAGRCTGATGTCTCCGTGGAACTGCTGGCTCTGAATGATGGGTATCAGAGKAATGTGGAGTTTCCCACTCCCACGGGGCTATGAGAGGGCACCCAGCTCACAATATCCATGTGGAGCATGGCCATGGGAGAGCTCCTGGCACACCCAGGCCATCAGAGCCCAGGGGRTCTCTCCCTCCTGCCAAAATCAACCACAGAAGTGCCCAGTGGAGGACAGCAGCTGCTGAGACAGCCCTGCTTCTCCAGAAACAGGGGGGGAAGCTGAAAATGCTGCCACCACCGTTCAAATTTCTCTTCACACTGGGATTAGTATCCATATTTTTGTCAAAAGCACCACACAAAATGCAATGTAACAGACTACAGATATATCTCTCACCCAAAAGAAAGAAAAAAATCACTAAAACCTTCCAATGGCTGGACATGACCAGAATTTGAATGGGAAACACAGGAGCATTTGTATCTGTTTATAATATGCAAGAAGGAACCAAGTGAATGAAGTAAATACAGCAATCAGCACATGGATAAAGTGAATGTTAAAACCTGGCTGTGCAGGAAGGTTCCCCAGTTACAATAAGAAGTCTGGAAAATGGACAAATCATAGCACCAACCCTTATCACCCAGCCCTCCCAGATCCTCAGGCACTCCTATTTACACCTTCCTTCTTACAGCCTGGGRCCTAAGCCTTTAAACACAGAATTGTTTGGGTTGGTTTTAAGGAGAAATGTGTGCTAATGTGTATTTCTGGAAAAACAAGGCTATTTTAAGCACAAATTCCTATCCAGATCTGATTGCCCAACCACCAAATTAATACCAAGCACTGGCTGTATGTTTGTCTCCCACTAATTAAATCACTTCGAGCAGAGCAGCATTTCAGTTCTTAAGCATAATCTTTACTTTAGAAAGGACTCATTACTCTTACTGAGATGGCTCCTCAAAATGTTTTACCAGAAGTATTTTTCTCCTTGCATCTTTCCCCAACTGCTCCCAGAAATCTTTCCACCAGCTTTAATCATTCAGCTTTGCCTTTTTGCCTCACTTTCTTCTCTCAATATCTCTAATGGTTTGTTCGGGTTAGAAAATGAAGCGTATGAACTAAATTAAAAAAAATAAGGGAGCACTTCAGTGGCAGAAAACAGCTGCAGCCTTTGTGGCTCTTCCCTTTGAACCTCCCTCTGTTGCTCTTTTTTCCTTGCCCTTCAGACTGCACTATTCCAGGGGATTTATTTGAACCAGAACTGGTTTTTTCTGTGTCTCAGGGCATTGTTTGATGACAGACAAAACAGGCTGGACAAGGACAGCACTCCATGGCCCTTCCTCAGGCAAGCCTGGATTGTTTGAAGTTCCCAGGGAAATTGGGAGAAAGCCCAGCATTCCTCTGTTCACCTTTAGGCTGAGGCTGCAGTCTTGATGCCACTGGTGCAAACTCCCACTGGAGCATTATTTCCCAGAGGTTWTTCCCAGTATGAGCCAGCACAGCCTGGGCAAGGCTTTCATCCTGGTGGCACCTGGCTCATCCCAGCCCTGCTGTCCCTGCAGCTGCAGCTTCCTAATTGAGGTTCACCACTCCTCTGTTTGGGCCTCTAATTGCTCTCCAAAGCCCCTGCAAGAGGTTCCCAGCAGAGACAAAGTTCCTCTGATGCAGCCCAAACAAACAAACAAACAACAATTAACACCTTCCCCTGCCTTTCCCACACAGGCAGAGGGGCTCCCTTGCTCAGCCCAGTTCAGCAGTGCTGGGGTTTGCTGCACCCTGGAACCTCTAAGGCAGCTCCTTAGCATTTTGTGGCTGCCCCATGATCCTTGGAAGTGTCCAAGGGCAGGRTGGATGGGGCTTGGAGCAACCTGYGATAGRGGAAGGTGTCCCTGCCCACAGCACWGGGTGGGTCTGGATGGGCTTTAAGGTKTCTTCCAGASCATTTTGGGATTCTGGGATTAACCAAGTGTGAGAAATAGCTACTGACTTTTCATAGTTTAGGAAGGTTTATTAAACCTTKTCAAAAATACAACAGYATAAAGAAAATGCTGGGAGCAAAAGATTTTCCCTGCCTTGTGCTCAGCCCCCTCACAAAGGAGGTTTTGCCCTTTTTAACCCTTTAACCRCTCCCAAAYTTCTGTCCATCAACCCCTTCTTTGCTGTCCAGTGGTGGACATCTCTTCCTCAAATCCTGATTGGAGGTCAGATGTCACCACAGTGACAAGCCAGCCCTCCCAGATGTCCCAACCCCAGTTTTCCCTTGATAACCACACGAGGGGGTYCAACATAACTATAAATCTATAAACTTTTCTTCACCTATYTACATGATATTTCTCCATTCATTTTGAGAGTCAGRCATCACATTACTCATCTATCACACAAGGATTGAGAGCAATCACACTGACAAGGTCGAATTTCTGCCAACAGAGGAATTCTCTCCTTCTCCCTGCTGGCTGTCCCCTCCCAKGTGAATCCAGGGAAAACACCCCTGTCCCTGTCCCACACAAAACTCTGCGTTTTGGGTGCATGGAGCAGACATAAGGAGTTCAGATCAGTAGATTTATATGTACAAAACAGACACTCTTTTAAGTGACTTTAGCTCTTCCTTCAGAGGTTTGTCACCAGCCATCAGAATTATTTGTTCCACCTTCTTTGGAGCTACAGCTTGATAAAAGTCCAGCCAGACATGCAGCAGCCCAAGAACATCATCCTGTCATCCTAACCCTGAGAGCTCAGCAACACCCCAAGCCACTGCCAGGGGATCACAGCCACTGCCCCAAGTGCCAGAAACAAASCACTTCCCTCTACTGCTGAGCTAGTCCTGATTGTCAAGTCTCTTGTAACAAATCACCTKAGCATGAAAAGCTGCAGGAGCATCTCCTCTCCCAGAAGCCTGCTCTGCTGTGCTTGCACAAGCTTTTTAGGCACTCAGRGTCTCTTCCCCCAAAAGYCTTCACATCAACAAATGCATCACATGGAATCCTCTGGTAGCAGCAAAATTAATATATACCTGCAAGGCACTTTTTTCCCCTTCATCAATCAGTTGATTAGTTATTTTTAATTAAAACAGCAAGCTCTGATTGCAGGATTTTGAGCAATAATCCTTGCCACTTTAACTACTGTTTTCTGTGGTTCAGACACTGAATTTATAAACTATTAATAGGACAGAACAAGCAAACTTGGGTTTAATTCTCAAGCAGCATTTTGGCTTGAGCCAGATTTCAAGCTTCCACTATTCAGTTATCCCTCAGCATGTTTCAAGTACCAAGAAGTAAATAATAATTGGCTAACAGATCAGTGTTCATCTGTGCACTCTGAGTTTAAGACAAAACCAGCTGGTTCACACACYAAAAGCCCCAATGCTTCATTCTGCCAGAAGGCTGTTAAGTCTACTTGAAGCTTGGATGAAGAGGATCCAAAAAGAACCTTCATGGGTAAAAAGGTTCTCTTTGCCAAACCCAAGGTTTTATATCAGACTTGCTGTTAAAATTGAACTAAGACCAGATTTTACTTTCCTATTTTCAGATTTTGCTGCTTGGCTGGACAGAGGCCCACATGCAGACACAAAAATAAATAAATAAAACAAAACAAAAAACAAAAGGAATGCCACTGCTRATGTTATTTTCCTGTTTGAGAGCATTTGGACTAAGACTGAATTGCTACCAGAAATTTACTAGAGCCATGAAAAGTGCAAAGCTACTGGTTTGGCTGCTTGCTAACCAGGAGCAAAGTTTTAACAACTTATGGCCCTCTTTGGAAGCTGTTAACAAGGTACTTAAATCCCAGGGTTCAGGGGTAAATATCCATGGATTTCAGGCTGCTGAGGCATGGGAAGAAGGAAAGGAYCAGCCAACAAGGGAGACCACTTTTTAAGGATGRGTCCCACTAAGTAAAAACGTTGTTCCTGAAGCATCCAGGAGCAATGCATAAGGAACTTATGGAAGTTTAGTTTGTAAATTGAGGGAAAATAACTCAAGCCAAGTTCTAACTCCTGTCTGATGCCCTGGCAGAGCTCTGTATCCCTGAATCAGTCCCACGGCAGCTTCTGAAGCACAAAGGTTCAGCCCACAGCAAATGCAGCAGAGCTGTCCCAAACAGCCACCAAGCCCAAGGCACCCCACACACCTACCCCATGGACACACAGCAGCAGCTCAACACTTTGTGCTCCAGGCTTCCATCTCTGCACAGAAATCAAACCCAGGTCTGAGAAGCCCACTTGCACAGCGGATACGAGGCTTCATTGGTGGAGGGATGAGTGATAACCATGGTCTCACAAAGCTGACTGAACCTCTTCATCTGCAAAACCGGGCTAGCACTCACTTTGGAAGGTGTTCAGCAGGTTGCTSTACCAACCATTCCCATTTTGCCAGAGGAATTAGGTACTCTAACACTTTTCCAGATACGTGCACATGTTGTCATTGGGAAGTTACAGAAAAAGCAGGATAGGAAAGGCTGCATGTGAAACTTTGAATAAAAACAAGAGCAAGACTAATTTKAGTGTCCCTTCACCCATCCACGGTCATTCCCTTGAAGATTGAGCACGTGTCACCTACAGACCCTGAGGGTGACASGGGGTCCAGCTGAAGCAAGAGGGGAGAGCCAGTAGTCCCCYAWTTGGGAGTAACCTGCTTCAAATTCCCCAAAGCTTTGGCACACCAGAAAGTTGTAAGCAGGGCGGGCTCCCGTGCCGCTGCTGTGGGTGACAAGGCTGTCACTCCTGTGCCAGCACGCTCCCGTTGTCCCTGCAGGGCACTGGGAAAAGCATCCTGGCACCCGTTCCGTGCTCCATGCACACCGGGCTCTGCTGCCAGGCGGGAGGAGATCGCATCTCTCAGGSAGAACTCAATCTGGAAAAGTTACACGGCAGGAACAGTTTGCATTCATCCCCAGCTTGCTACGTGGGATCTCGAGAACATTTGCTTTACCACGCCAGCTATACGGTCTGATTTTATTTTTAAATGTCTCTTTTTTCCCCCCAGTTTCCACTCATCAGAGAGCAAAACTGTTCTCAGTCGAAGTGAGAAACGTATTTGCTTAACACGCAGACAGCCCAAAGAGCAGTCTGAGCGATTTATATGTCACGAACCTCCTCCCGTCGGGGGGTGGGTGGGAACAGACACGGAAATGTTTCCACCTCAACTTTTGATGCTGGGAGTGGGAGCAGCCGCCTTGCCAACACAGGGGCTTCCCCCCACACCTCGGCGGGGCCCGGATGAGTCAACGGGAATGGATTTGCATCCAAAAACCCCTCCGGCTACCACACCCCTCCCTCGGAATTAACATCCAATCATCATTAATGGCCACTGCCGAAACACGGAGAGGGAGAGGGAAGGAAGGCGGCACCTGCCCCTCCCGGCGGGTGCCCCCGGATGACACCACCCACACCTCGGTGCTGCTCTTCCCAAGGTAATCCCYGCGCTCAGGCTCCAGCCCCCACGGCTGACCTCACCGTGCATCCCTCAAGTTCGCACAACATTTCAAACACAGGGCTCGCATCAGCCACGGGGACAGATAAAACCGCTGGGGCGTGTAAAAGGTTGGCAGCAGAGTCACATCACCTACCAGGAGCGGGGCACCGGGGCTACCCTGCTGGTTCCTGCCARAATCCCACTCCCAAAGCGTTCCCAAAGCTTCCCGAGCCCGGGAAGGTGTCTCTGCGCAGCTTTGCGGTTGCAAGGCGAGGAGCTTCCCGTCTCCCCTCCGCAGGACTCCCCCGATGCCTGGAGGAAAAGGCAGCGGGGAAGGCACCCAGCACCACTCCGCTCCCCCAGAGGAGCTCGGAAATGAGATGGAGCAGCAGGCTCTCCCGCGCCAAGTGTCACAGGAGCGGAATACTAACGGGCTCCTTTCTTTTCCCATTACCATATGCAGATATTAAAGTCTGAGCGCTGCATTTCTGCCAATACCGGCCCTCGCAGATTAACCCTGCATCTCAAAGCGACACCACAGTAGTTGAGGTCACCGTCTCTCCTCCGCTTGGKGACAAGGACCAATGGGGAAGGGGAGGAAGAGATGGGTGTCCGTCTCCGCCGGAGGATGCTCTCCCGGCTCCGGGAGGGTGGGAGCAGGGTGAGAGCAGGGTGGGAGCCGAGGCAGGGCAGCTCCAGCATCCCCCCACCCGCGCATCCCTCCGCCGCCCCCGACTTACCCCCGTTCCGCCGGGAAACTTTCGGCCGCGCCGGGCAGCGGGACGGGCCGGGGGCCGCCGCCCTGTGGCAGCGAGGCCCGCGGGCTCCGTGCGGGCTCCGCGCGGGCTCGGGGGCAGCGGCGGCGCCGCTCCGCCCGCCGGGGCCAGCGCGGCTGCGGCGCTGCCTGCGCAGGGCGGGGGGAGCGGGAGCGGGGCCGCCGCTGCCCCCCCGGCTCCCGGGAAAGCGCTGCGGAGCCGCGGCTCGTGCCCGCCTCCCGCATCGGCGAGAGGGAGAAAAAGGAAGGGAAGGAGGGAGGGAGGAGCGGGGAGAGGGGGGGGGAGAAAGAAGGCGGCAAGCGTTCGCCAGGGCGCCGGGCATCGCTGCCGCGGCAGCCGCTCCTCCGGGATAGCGCAGCAACTCCCGGGCAGCCCCGCCGGCCGCGGGCACAGGCAGCGCACGGCAGAGGGGCCGGGGGCTCCGGCCGTGCTCCTTCCCCTCTCCATCCCTCCCTCCCTCCCTCCGCGGCTGCGCTGCGCTCCCTCCGCGCCCCCCGCCCTGCCCGAGCGGCAGCAGCTCCGGGCACGGAGCCCCGGCAGAGCCGCGCTCGGCGCTCACCGAGCCCAACTCCGGAGCGGCGCGCACCCAGCGCCGAGCGAGGCTGTGCTCCCGCCGATGCCTGGTCCCCAAATGCCACCTGTAGGTAGGCCTGTTTCCTCCGAGGCTCGGTGGCTCGGCTGCCACCCGCCCGAAGCCGCCGTGCGAAGTTTCAGGCGGCGAATCAACACCGCGGGGACCTGTTGGGTGCGCGGTGTGCGCGGCGGGTCAGCCCCGCCGCCGGCTCCCCGAGAACATCCCGCATTTACCCGGGCCAACCCACTCACTGCTGGACCCCGAGGACGCAAACCCCCGAGTGGTACCCTAAAACAGCACAAACCTTCCTTTCCTAATGAACAAACTCCGCGTTTATGGTCGGTACAAGGGAAGTGACAAGCTAAAGCGCTGCTGGTTTCAAACGCAAATGTTCACCGCCTCACTCTGCCCCCTCCAGTCAGCTGCAAGCCGGGCAGGACAGGCTCTCTCTCCTGYAAGAGTTCTTCCTTAGCTAAGTGAATGCAAAACGCGAATTTGCCCGTTTAATTACACCAAACTCCCCTCTTGCCTTCAAACCCCTTTGTTGGGTTCACCTGTGCTCCTCCATCACACACTTCTGCAGGCAACTCCATCAGCAAATCACTAACACCTGTCAGTGAAACGTTTTAAAAAGGAAAATAATCACTCCTGACCTTTCACGTGAAGATGACCACGTAAATCCCGAGCGTCTCAATATCCTCTCAAATCCAAACGTCAGCGCAGATTCAGGAACCACAAATTTTCTGCACGGAAGCTGAGTAAAATCTGTTCTTCCCCCAGATATTTTCAGAGGACCCTGCTAATCCCTTTGGAATCCTAATAACCAATCCCAGCCCTCCGAAGGACTCGCACTGGGTTTCAGGAGTCCCGAGGAGCTCTAACACTCCGGCAATCCGACAAGGAGCGCACAGTTCCAACCGAGGGAAGCGGGATGCTGCCGAGTAGCATCCGAGTGCATCTCCCACGTATCTCCCACCCCTCGGAGACCCTCGCGAGGGGCTTCACTCCCGCACCCGCTCAGTGCGCGGGGCCGCGGCTGCCGCAGCCTCGCTGCTCTGGGGAGGGTCTCCCATCCCATCCCATRCRAMCTCATCCTATTCCATCCCATCCCCCGGCTCTCACCTCCGCCTCGGGCCGCGGCTGCCTCCGCCTTGCCCCGCTCGGAGCCGCGCTCGCCAAACGCGGGCGGAGTGTGCCCCCGCCGCGGCTCGGAGGGACGGCGAACTGCAGCCGCAGGCACCGGTCCCCCTTCCCTTCCTTCCCCTTCTTTCCCTTCCCCTCCTTTCCCTTCCCTCTCTCCTGCCCGCCCCGGCACCCCCGGCTCGCCCATCAGCGCCTCCTCTTCCTCACCTCTGCGCTCTGCTTTGACTCCCTAGGGAAGAGAAAAAGCCGCAAACATCGCTGGAACAGAGAGGAGCTGCGCCCGATTCCGAGAGCGGGATCAGCTCGGGGATGCTGCTGCGGGGTGATCTCCGTGAAGGAAAAAATGAATATTAATTACAGCGGCTGGAGGGGAAATATGGTGTGTCCCGGTGCTGGCATTGAGTCAGCTCATTAGCAGAAGTGGAGTTCAGGCTTCCAGCAGTTGTCCTTGCACATTTGTCTTTACAAACAAGAGATACTTGTAAAGATCCTCGTGCACTTCAATAAAGGCCCACAAGCTTCCTCGTTAATTTGCTTTAAATATAGGCATTTCCTGAATAGGTGAGCTTTGCAGGCTTAATGGGAGATTTTTGGTGAGCTACCTGAATAAAAATCTCAAACAGGCAGGGTCAGCAGCCTGTGGAATCAGGGACTTAGCCATTATTCATGCTTTACTTCAATATTTATGAACAGCACTGCACGTACACTGAAACTTCCCCTACCTCTGCCCCCAAAGCTAACAAACTCAAGCCCAGATCAATGGAGTAGCCCAGGCCAGACTCCTCCACTCAGAAGAGGATGCAAGAACAATTACTTAGCAATAAAAGCCCCAGAAGACTGAAGTTGGCTGGAGATCCCAAATCCCAGCCCCYTTGCTGCTGRTCCCACCACAGCTGCTCACGTGAAGACAGGAGCAGGGCTTATTTTCTGCCCTGCCACCACAAGGAAAGTTCCCCAAGTTCCTCTTAGCCTTGCAGCAACTTTGCTTGACCCAGGTGCTCTCACTAAATCAGCAGAAAACTCGGCTGGCAGCAAAGGACAGCATTTCCTTCACCTTTAACAAGCCAGGGGGATCACTGAGGAGTCAGATAAGCAGCAAAGCCAAGCTGAGCAGGTCTGGGATGAGCAGAGCTTGCAGGCGATGCAGGACCATCCCCTTCAGCTGCCAGTTGTTCTTACACTTGCTCAGCCACCTCGTGACCCCTTCTTCTCAATCTCACCCCTGRAAATCCAGATTAAATCCCCCAGCTGAACCTGAGGCTGAAATTTCTTCCCTCACCTTCTCTGAAGGTAAAAATCAAAAGTCATTTTGATTCAGATGGAGCCTCCTTGTGCTCCTCTCCCATACAAAAGTGATGAGAGCAGGGATTTCAACCCCTGTGGTACCCAGATGCTTTACAGGCACACTGTAAATATTTGAATGGCAATGTGCACTTTGCAAATCAGCTCACAGCTCATGCCTCAGCAGCATCTGTAAGCACACAGGTGAGTGAAAACCTCTCTTCTCTTACTTCCCTTCCCTCATGCTTCTTTAACATCCAAATTCTTCATGGCAGAGGGTTYAAATTAAATTATTTTTAAGGTCCCTTTTAACCAAAACCATTCRGTGTTTCTGTCCTTTCAATTTTYTTTTGATTTCTCTATTAGCAAACCCAAAGGGAGGGAGGTTGAGGTTGGGGAAGGATCCCACATTCATGTCTCCCCCACCTTTAAATGCAGCACAAATTCTCTGAGTTGTGACACGTGGACAATAACAAATGCAAATTTAAAATGTGTATTTTCACTCACCCAAGGAGAATTCACCTCAGTGTTACCAAAATATCATTGCTTCTCATCATCAGGAGAGTCCTGTACAAACAGCAAAGAGAGAATTTAGCTCATTATAAACACAGAATTAACTCCTAGAGGGAGGAAAGGAAGCAGAAGGAGGTTAAGCACGAGGGGCAATGCTGCTCAGCATCCCAGGTGCTGCAGTGGCCAGGAATTTCTGCCCACCACCATTGGATGAACCACAGAGAGCCCAGCAGAGAATCCTGTTTGCTTGGACAGCAGATCTGAGAGCTCAGGAGCTCCAGTGCTAATGCAAAATTCAGTAGGGTCTGTCACAGTGCACAATCACATTTGAAAAGTAATGCTTTTAATTAGAGAAAAATTTAATTTCTACTTCAAAATTTGGTGGATGATTTAATAAGAGAGTAGGAATTACAAGCCAAAGTATCAAGACTCCATTAATCAAATATTTACATATWATTTAAATTACTCTGCCATTTACTTAATCTTAAAATTCAGAGTGAAAGAGCAGAATTGCCACTGTTTGTTTAGGTATGGCTACATTCACTAAGCTCATGCCTTGAGCCTCTACTTAATCTGTTTTACTACTCAGAATAATTGCAAGCAGGGTAATAACTTCTCTTACACCCCTACCTTCTCTTCTCTTTTAAAGAACAGTTAATCACAGGAAGAATGTGCAGAGGCATTTGCAAAGTTCTGATTTTTCTTTTTCAATGGCCAGCTGTACTGAGAATTTGTTCAAGGATCAATGTGCATTTTACCTGAATACAATTAAAGTTGTGAGTACCATTCCCCAAAGCCCCAAATTAAGTTCTCCTAATCCATCATCTCTTTTGTGAGTATTGAAATGGATGGAAATTTTATTGATTTCAGGYGAAGCAGGTGCAGCTCCTTCATGTGCTGGTCCATCTCAGGCTGCCTGTACCTCTCTGAGTGTGATGTGTTGTCACCATGATATTTTCTGAAAAATCCCTTCGCCAGGATTTCTTCTCCTGGGGAGCTGAGAAGCCTCAGAAAAGAATGAAAACAATAATTATCTGATTGGTTGGGAATGTGGTCCAGAGATTGTTTAGAAACAGGTGAATGTTTGATTGGTTCCATGTGAATTGTTTTAACTTAATGACCAATCACAGCCAGCTGTGTCAGACTCTGAGTCATGAGCTTTCATTATCATTCTTGTGAAACCTTCTGATGTATCCTTTTTCTTTTCTTTAGTATAGTTTTAGAATATAATTTATTTTAATAAATAAAATAAAATATAATATAAATATAATAAATATAACAAATATAATATAGTAAATATAATATAGTAATAAATCAGCCTTCTGAGAACAGGGAGTCAAATTCTCATCTCTCACCAATCCTGGCCACCTCACAACACCACAATGTGTACACTGTGTGCAGTCTAGATCTGTACCTCCATACCACCCACAATCCCCTGCACATAGAAAATATATTAATTCCAGGTGTTATTGGGGAAAATTATAGCCAGGGGTGTCTCACACACAGCAATTAATTTACATTTACTGCAAGTTGTGCTCACAACAGAGACACAAACAAGCCAAGCTGCAAATCATGTGCAGAACCCAGATCCTGCTGCTGTCCCCARGTGCAGCTATCCATCCCACTCCTCGTTAATTTGGGGAATGCTGAGTGACCACACTGCCCATGGATTTCATTTGCAGCTCTGAGTGCTCAGCACTTCTCCACATTAAGCCTGAGGGTGCAGGAGATGAGGCAGGGAATGGCCACACAAGCTGTTCTGGCTGAAGGGGCTTGCTCAGCAGCACACACAGAGCCTGCAGCAAAACAGGGAGAGAGGAGAATCCTTCTGGTTCACTGCCCCCAGCACAGGTGAGCCTGTCTCTTTCAGCAACCCTCTGTGCTGTTCTCTTCTCCAGGCACCTTGGGAATTCCACACAGGAGCTGGGAATCCTCCTGACCCACTCTCAGGTGCWCTCAGCCCAGGCAGGTGAGAGAGCTGGCAGAGAGTTAAAGGTGATGCCCCAATCTCAGAACAACTGAGGCTGGAAAACCCCTCCAAGATCACCAACCCAAGTCCACTTCATGCTTTCTGAACAATCCAGGTGTGGGGGCTCCACTACTTCCCTGAGCAGCCTTTCCAGTGCCTCACCATCCTTTTGGTGAAGGGATTTTRCCTGAATATCCAAGCTGAGCCTGCCCTGGCCCAGCTTGAGGCCCTTTCCCCTTGTCCTGTCCCTGTTCCCTGGCAGCACAGCCCGACCCCCCCTGGCTGTCCCCTCCTGGCAGGGAGTTGTGCAGAGCCACAAGGGCCCCCTGAGCCTCCTTTGCTCCAGGCTGAGCCCCTTGCCAGCTCCCTCAGCCCCATTCTCTTCCCTCCAGGGCTCTCTGGCTGGGGGGAGACAGAACTGATACAGAATTTGAGGTCTCTCCCCCYTGCCCAGAGATGCTGAGTTAAAAGGTGACACCATGGCTGGCTTTTCATAACTTRTGTGTGCCTGACTGCAACTGAAACAACTCATAAAAATAGAAAAGCACCGTAAAGAAGAGAGGCCTGCTGTATTCCAGTCTTTTCCTCATGTGAGAACAAGTGGAAAGAGAAATCCCAGCAGCTCCCAGTCACCCTCTACCAGCTGTGTTCAGACCARACAAGAAACTGCATCTCCTGCCAAAGAGAGGAGACCTTTCTCTTGACTGGCAAGTGGAGGATTGAGGTTATTTTTTGTGGACTTGCAAGAACTGATGAGACAATATTGCATTACAAGGTCACTGTAGCCCAAATACTTTCTCAGCGTTCCCTGAGGAGCCCACGTCCCTGGCAGTGCCACCTGCCCTGGCCCACAGTGGCACAGTGTGCCAGGRTACACCATTTCTGTTTTGACAAACTGCCAGCATTTCGCTAAGAAATCGAGTGCTAAAAAGGGAAATTAGCAAGTTTACAMCTCAGCCAAAACTGAACAGAATTTCATAGAGTAAGAAGTGCTTTTCTCTGGTTCTGGAGGTGTTTTTCCCTGCCAAGTTCCAAAGACTCAGGGAAAACAACGTAGGTGCTTCAACCTCTGAAAAACATGCTATGAGTCTCTTCCCAGGGTAAATCCTAATAATCTGAAATAAACACATTCTGCTCAGAAAGCAWCACGGCTTGAAGCAGAAAATGAGACTGGATAATAGCAAACATAAAGCTTTTTGTACCAGGAAGAACATATTTATGACTCTTAACAAGAACATCACACAGCTCAGCTTTTCCAATGAAGGGTTTGGAAAGATGAAGGGTTTGGAAAGCTCATCTCTCATGGGATGCACCTCACTCAGAGCTTCTGATACCTGTCCCAGAAAAAGGGCTGATTTACACCACTGACCACTGCTTCTCTGTGAGCCTGGGGACAGCTCTCAGACTCAGGTGGACTTTTTGGAGAGTTGACACTAATAAGGGTTCTGTTCATACACAGAAAATCCTGGAGCTGAATGTCTCTGACTGGTACTACAGCTAATAAGAGCTAAGGATGATTAGCAGCTCCCAGAACACACTCAGCAGCTTTTGTTACAACTTGGTTGTGCACACATCCATCAGGAGTGCTTACACCTCACCAGGAAATAAATTACAAACCTAAAACACAAATGGAGGGTGAGCACAGTTACAACAACAATTCAAATTCCTCTGAATTCTCCAAAGTRAATAAAAGTTARGTCCCTGCATGTTTCACCCAGTTAGGAACTCTTCTGTATCTGTGCTTTATAAACACCTTTGAAGAGCTTTTTAAATTATCTGCTTGCAAAWAAAACAAAGGTTGTTTACAAATGGGTGTCTTGTTAATTAGCCAATCARGTGAAATGTATTGATTAAATGACCAAAACTAAGATATAAAAGGGGASAGGATCAAATAAATGAGGCTTTTGCCTTGTGACATGACTGTGTCATCCCTGACTCAATGGTGACACAGATCCAACAAGGTCCAACAGATACAGGACAAGGCTTTGAGATGGACAAATGGGCATCCCATTAAAGCTGAAATGGTTTCCAAAACTATCCCACTAAAGACCTCATCAAAGCCACTTTTTCAGTAGCTGTAAATGTCACACAACAACTTCTAGGTAGCTGTTGAGGACAGGAAGGGGATGCTGCCATAGTCACTGTCACAATACAATTATTGCAAATGGATTCCTGCCAGCCCTGTACAGTTAATAACCTTTARTCTGAGCAAAGTGTAACATTTAATGGTCCAAATGGTGAGTGCTGCTCCTCTGGGGGCTTCTTCCCATAGCCTGAGGGAGAAGAGCAGCCACTGGTACTTATCACACCCCTCCCAAATCTGCCAGCTCCTCCAGTCCACTCCAGCCATTCTTTACCCACTTCCATAATTCCATCTCAGTTATTAACTGCTGATCACCTTTGACACTGGAAACACAACCCATGGCATTTCCCCATTAGAGGCTGATGGTCAGTTTGGTGCTAATCTGTGTTTGCATCAGTGTTGAACAAGCAACAGTTACTGAAGTTACACTTGATTTATGTGGGCACCACAGAGATAAGAGCCCAAACCAAAAATCTAACCAGGCCATTTATTTTTCTTAATCACAGAAACACAGATGGGGTTTGAGGTGGATACAACAATTTAAACAATGATTTAATTTTTGAAACTAGTTTTTACTGCAGGAAGAATCTTTTATCATCACCACTGACAACTGACTATGTCCCTGAAGAACCTTTATTCAGGAATCTTCTTAAACTAAACTCATAGACATTGTCCCTAAGGCCTGGCAGGTGTATTTGTGTCACTTGGGTATTTGCAGCAGGAGAAGATGGATTTTCAATGCTGAGATTGACCTTTGAAGACTTAGATGAGGTATTGATGGGTTACAAAGCTGCACTGAGCAGAAGAATTGAGCAAATCCTGACTAACTCAAGTGTTAGTGTCTGGCCAATCCACTGACAAGCTCAATTTGAATCATCAYCTCATCCTGTCTCAGGTAAGCTTGGACTGGCAGATACTGTTAGGGAACAGCTGTTCCCATGCATTTCTTTTATGGCCAAATTAGCTGGAAAATCTGCCTCTGTTTAGCACAGAGAGGAAAATATTTGCACAGACCATGGGGCCTTCTGTGCCTCACAGGGCTTGGGAGCCCAAAAGTGCAGTGCAAGCTGTCCTCTCTTATCTACCTAMATGCATCATCTACATCTAGACACGTGTTGGTGGGGAGGGGAGCTCTTTTTTTATGTGTTTGCAATGAAATCACACTGAATACCTCAAATTTTAGCCTTAGTAAGACATTACAAGACTGATTAAACTCAGCAAGGTAGTGTAGTTARTGTCATAATTTCTGGTCACTCCCCATTAAAGAAAGAGCAGGCAATGATAGAGCAGTGAAACTAATCACAGCTARAATGAAGGAAGAATGGCAGGCTGGAAATATTTAGCTAAAAGAAGAGGCAGATACAGGGAAAACAAAGACACACAAGCTAATGAATGACATGAAAACAGAATGAGTCATTACAAGACATCATTCTTATAGCAAGGGATAGCTAGAAAAAAATTCACGCAAAAGTGGGATGAGAAAACAACATTTTATACAACAAAATTAGCCTGAAAATGCTGTCAGCTTATTGCAGGGGTTCCACATTGTTGTCTCCTTATCACAAAAGTTTCATACCTGCTTGGTGTTTCTCGTGGGCATCTCCTCAGAGCACTGACTCTTCCTTCTTCACAAAGCAGCAACTGACTCCTCTCACCCAGCCACGCCACTCTTTTATAGCACTCTTCTTCTTCATTGGTTACAGCTGGGGCCTGTTAAAGTCAGGCCTGCTCCTAATCTTTGATAATTGGCCCAGCTGCAACTCCTTAGGGGTAAGATTACTCTCTACACTACCTTTATTTTTCTTATATTCTATCCCCCTACAGGAAGATCTCACAGCTGAAAGACATTCCTGATAAAAACTTGGCCAGTTCTTTTGCTCAGGTTACCTTTCCATGGGAATGCAGTCACATAAGCTCATAATAAAACTGCAAACATGAGGACACACTCCTGCAGGCTCCAGGATGAAATAACCCAGGTGGAGAATGGACAAATGTCCCAGAGCAGGGTTTTGTGCATCATTCTTAAAGGGATCTGAGCCAACAAACTGCCTGAGACAGGCTGCTGGGCAAGGGGGAGTTTGGTGTAATCACAATTCCCAAGCTTTTGATAAGTTGACCCCAAAATGAGAAGCATGATATAAAAACAGGGATATTCACTGGCAAACTTCCACCTCCCATGTTGTTATACTTCACGGGTAAAGCATGTTATTAAACTCCAAGCATGTTATTATACTTCATGGATAAACTCTATTTCTTTTTGAAATCATCAGAACATTTACACTACAATGAAATATCCCCCACTGCAATGCTAAAGGATGAGCGTGGCCCAAAATTAAGTAGGGTAATTGGGAAGGACCACTCAAAATCAGAAAAACAAACTGAAAAGTCAATTTGAAAAACCCAAAACACAATGGGGATTCAAAATTTAGAYAAACATTTTATGATCAAAAGTGCTCTACTGCACTGGTAAGCTCTTTGTTAATTGACTGTTTTGTTAAGGTTCATTAAAGGCTGGTGTTGTAGCCAATAAATCTGGTTGCACAGCTAAAATTCTGMTTTGTTTCTCAAGAGTTGGAAATTTCAGCTCAGAACAGATTTTTTTTCAGTCTGTGGTGCTGGAATTGTGTTTACTGCTTTCAGTCATCATCTATTTTTGGATTTATTATTTCAGTTATTGTAATCGCTATGAACTGCGGTCGTGCTCTACACCCTGGAAATATCTGTACAACATCCCTGTAACCTGCTGGGCCCACAGAGATCACAGCTACAGCTTCTCTCTTTGGAGCATTTAACTCACCTTACAGTCATTTAACARTGCTTTATTTCCTGCTCTCAGCCCAGCTTGGCAGCTTTGTCTCTAGAACATCAAATATTTTGTAGGACTCACTGTTTCACTCTGTGTGAAGTTCTTCTCTATTCAGAAAAGGGATCTTTTATTAGGAGGAGCAAACCTTGTCAACTTGTAGCAACATAKTCATAAATTTCAGTGGAACTAGGCACATAAATATGGTAAGGAAGCTTATGGTATGTAATCTTCCCATAACTATGGGTAAGCATTAAATAATTATTAATAATTCCCCACAGAAAATGAAGGTACTATTATGCTTTACAAAATATAATGTAAAAATATTTATCAAAATCTACTTTATCGAGRGTGGTAAATCAATAGAAGCATTTKTTATCCACTAAAAGCATATACAGAAAAATCTGAATAAAAAATAATATATAGGAAGAAAATAATAATAGAATATAATAATAATAAATAAAATAAAAATATAATAATATWATAATAATAATATATAACAAGGAGTAAAATAATCAGCAGTGTTCCAAAGTCCATGGAGACAGAAAAAAAACAGACTTGGGCAGGAGATATGTTCCAATTGTCAGGTCCTTTTTATCCCATTTTAAGGCTGTTCATCCCCATTTGGCCCAGTGAACAATAAAATCTCTCTCTCATCCCCAGAAGTTCATGTTGATCAGGTATCAATGGATCCAACAGTTTCCGGCACACCTGAGCTGCTGCCTGGCACAGGCACCATCAACACTTGTTTGAGTATGAGGCCTTTTGGAATATTTTATAAAACAAATCCTGCTCAGGAGTCAGTACTTCCCAGGACTCCAGGCCACCTCCCACTGCTCTGATTAACTCTCCCATTTGACCAAATAAAGCTTCTAATACTCATTTATATTCTGCTCAGACTGAAAGCTAACACACCTCAAGGATATTTTTTTAACTGATATTTTTATATTTATATTTTATATTAATTATATTATTATGTTAATATAAAATTATCAATAATATATTAATATTATTATTATATTCATATAATTAATATAAAATAAAAATATCAGTATTAATGTTTTCTATTTATATTTTTATATTTTTTATATTTTTTATATTTTGCCCTACTTCTCTGTGTAGGGCAAAATAAAATTTTGCTTGTCTAATGAAGACTGGCAACTGAGTGATGAGATGCAAACACATCAAGTGCAACTCCCTGGACTGAGTGAGTGTCTGAAGCCAAACACCTTTATCAATTACCTCTGAGCCCCAGTGGGTAAAGCAGGGCTGAAAATCAGCCAGGGAATTTACCTGCTGAACCCAAGCTGTAAGAAATTCAGCTACTTAATAATCATTTCTTTTTTTGCATCGCTTGAACAGAAATCTCTTCCACTAGAGCTGCTGGCTTTCTTCCTTGCAGCTGTTCTCCAAATTGTGCTCACTTTTCTGACTGGTAGGGGAGCAAGCTGTGCCCTTGTTCTGCAGGGGGAGAGGTTAATTTTAGCCTTCATAATCCCAAACACTCCTTGGCCTTCTCCAGGCTGCCACTGGGCTGTGAGAGCTGGAATTAACCCGCACACCTCCRGAGCTCCACAGCATTCCATCCAAAAATTACACTGGAGGCCTTGGCTRGGCTGCTGGGGGTCAGCAGAGCTCAGGGCACGGCCAGGGCTGATCCAGGCACACGAGGAACCCCTGAGGAAGGTATTTTCRTGCTCATGCTGAGTATTTCAGTGATCAAATTCTTCCATGTGTGTCTTTGTGCCCTGGGTTCTTTATGGTCTGTCAGCTGCAGATTATACTGYCTGCAGAAGGGATGAAGGAGCAGTCAGAAAGAGAAAATCCTGTTAAAAAATAAAAACCACCCCTGAATTCTGATGGCCTRATAGCTGCCCTAAGAGGCAAAATATCCTGATTTTGGAGAATGCTGTCATCATCACAACATCAGCACCTAACAGCTCTGATTTCATCTTACACTGCTTTGGCTTATTCCAGACAGGATTCCAACTGCTCTTCTGCTTCCATTCATCCAGGGCATCCTGTYATCTCCTTTTCCTTCCAGTTTCAAAGTCTTCCAGCAYTTTTGGACTTTGGCAGTACACCTTTAGTGTGGAAATTTCCATTAAGGYGAAAATTTGGGGAAATTTTCCTTTTTCCCTAAATAAACAAAGCTATAACATGTTCTGAATGAAGTCTGTATTTTCTAATTAGCCRGTACAATAATCKASCTAARATTGATCAATGGCATTAAAGAAGTTAATTCACAACATCTTTTTGGACATTCAGACACTCTGCCAGCTGTACTTACCTCGGCAGGGAAAGGTAGTGTGGGAAACTCTATGGCCTAGAAATATGAATAGTTTAATTCAGAYGAGAATTGGGGTCCATGCTGAGCTGTGCAGTCACATCTCTGCTCTGCAGCTGGATACCTGGAGAGACAGCTACAGACAGCAGCACAGTTTTCTTAAACAACACAAATTCCACCCCCAGTCCTGGAGTGTAACTTCCATCTCTTCCTGGTTAAGCACTGAAACAGCAAACGCCCGCTCAAAACATCAAGTTAACGTCTCTACTTTGTTCAGGCAATAACTTAATGGGTTACATCAAGGTGTGCAAGTTTCAGATCAACTCTTGTAGATCTCTTTTCACAGAGAGATCTACAAGAGGTCTCTTTTCACAGAGAAATCTACTGTTCATTAGCTAACATAGAATCATAGAATCACAGAATGGTTTGGGTTACCTCAAAGCTCATCCTGTTCCACATCTGCCATGGGCAGGGACACCTTCCACTGTCCCAGGCTGCTCCAAGCCCTGTCCAACCTGGCCTTGGACTTCCAGGGGTGGGGGAGCCCCAGCTTCTCTGGGCACCCTGTGCCAGGCCTCACCACCCTCCCTCACATAGAATAAATTATTCCTAATGTAAAATAATTCCTAATCTAAACCTTCTCTCAGTGTGAATCCACTTCCCCCTGTGCTGTCACTCCATGCCCTGTCCAAGGTCCCTCTCCACCTTTCTTGTAAGATCTCTCTACATGATCCCTGAGGCTGGAAAATCCCTGCCAGCCCATGGAGTCCCAGCTGTGCCTGATGTCCCCACCTTGTCCCCAGCCCAGAGCACTGAGTGCCACCTCCAGCCCTTCCTGGGACACCTGCAGGGCTGGGCACTGCAAAGCTGCCTGGGCAGCCCCTGCCAAGGCCTGAGCASCCTTTSCATGCAGKAATTCCTGCTGCTGGCCAAGCTGAGCCTCTCTGCATTCCCTGAGAGAGGAGGCCAACCCCAAATACATTTCCCAATCCCTTCAGGCACTGGAAGGCCACAATTAGGTCACCCCAAAGCTTCTCTTCTTCAAGTTGAACTATCCCAATTTTCCCAGCATTTCCTCACAGCAGAGCTGCTCCATCCCTCTGCTCATCTGGACCTGCTCCAACAGGTCCATCCATGTCCTTCCTGTGCTGGGGACTTTGGTGCTAAAGGAGCAATATCAGTTTGAAAGAGAAACCTGCCACTGCTGGGTTATTTTTAACACATCACACTCACAGGGAAGACCTATAAGCAGCAGAAAATGGACTGAAGAAGTGAAGTCTGTAAGAGAAAAAGAAAGAGTAACAAAAAAAAAAAAAAGGACTAAGCCTGTGAACATGAAACCCAGGAATTATTAAGAGCCATCTTTTATTCACATAGGCTTTTAAGACTGAAGGTCCAAGGCAGTAACTTAGCACACTTTAAAGCTGTCTATTCCAATGGGTATTGCAGTAAATTACTGCCATTTCAAAATACAATGTATGCTCCTACCTATATGATTACTCATAAAATGTTGTATTCTAACCTAAACCAAATTTATCACATTTTATTAGGCCATAAATARAGGTATAATTATGTTTATAAATTACTTAGCTCATTTTTTCAGAAAAAAATTATTCAGGACATGCAGTATAGTGTGATATCATTCAAAAGCAGCAAAGCTATAGCAACATGTGTTTCTGGCAAAATACAATAAAAATGTATAGACAGGGAAATAAAACTCTTGCATTTACTATTAATGTTCTTCCCTCTACATTGACTATCAATCATCAAGGTATTAACATCACTCAAAAAATGGCATGCTGTGGGAAAATTATGATAATTCATTCTGTAATCCATATTCCTATGTATACATGAAAAAAAGAATGGCACCAATTTTGGGTTCCCTCCCCCCTGCCGAGAAAATCTGATGGGTTATTTTCAGGAGGAAAATCTATACTGCCTTGAAAATGTGTAACTAAATTCACAGTGAATGAATAATCCCCCATTGATGTGGAACCCCAGGACGCATTCCCAAGTTTTCCAAACGTACTTTACAAATGGATTTGCTAAGTACTTGCCTTACAGGAATCATTTCCAGTTCCTCAGGGGAGAGAGACAGTGAAAGTTTACTACGCACAACAGCAACAAGCAGGAGTTAGTGAGGAGTTGTCACTGTCATATTTTCTGGAAAAATCCTTTTGCCAGGATTTCTTCTTCTGGGAACATGAGAAGCCTCAGAGAAAAAGGAAAACAATAATTACCTGATTGCTTCTCCTGTGTTTTGCTGTTTTGGAATGTGGTTTGGACATTGTTTACCAACTGGTCCTTATTTGATTGGTTTCATGTGAATTGTTTTAATTTAATGACKAATCACAGCCAACTGTGCTGAGGCTCTGTAGACAGTCACGAGTTTTTCATTAGTATCTTGTTAAACCTTCTGTCTGTATCCTTCCTGTATTCTTTAGTATAGTTTAGTATAGCATTCTTTAATATAATATWGCTCATAAAATAATAAATTAGCCTTCAAAGAACATGGGGTCAGATTCATTCCTTCCTGCCACYGGAGACCCCAAAAAATACCACAAGGAGTGAGGGAAAGAAGGATCCTTTGGAATTGCCAAGGGAGTTTGAAGTGTACAGCGTGGCTATCGAAAGTGGTATCAGACCCAAATCAGGAAGTTAATATTCCTCAATTACTTAGCTGGGGTAACAGCAACACAGAAAKCCCAAATATATCCTTTTCTCATCTTTTATAGGATTATGTAAACATGAGAAACAGGGAGCACGTGAAGCAATGTCTGGAAAACAAGACAGAAATGGCCCTCAAGGTGCTACCCCAAATTCCAAACCATCCCTCATTCAGAGGATGTTGAAGTGCTTAGTGGAACCCCTCTTCTTCCTTTGGTAAGGATTTCTAGAGCAATAAGGCTTCACTGTTGGYCACAGGGAGATTTTGCTTTCACTGAAAAGCATTTGGTGAGATAATCTGGACTAAAGTAGAGGTTTGGGTTTGGCAAAAGAGCTCTCCTACTCTTTCCATCCTGTTTTCCAGAAAAAAAACCAGCAAGAAATCAGGCATTTAGAGTTCCATATAATTTAAAAAAAGGTAAGATGTGAATCATGTGAGTCACCATATTACAAAATATAAAATATTATCAACATTTTTGAGGCTGGAGCACTAAGAAGTGCCTCTAGTTTGGCTTCAGATCAGCTGCAAGGAAATATGCTCACAAACCCTCCAGTGCTTAAGAAATGTATCTCTGTTCTTAACAAGCAATTAGAACTAGGRATTTAACCAAGTAACAGACCTCATCTTCCAGATCCCCTTGAGTTTAAATAATATTGGAGTAGGATGCTCCTTTCAGACTCATTTCCCCTGTGAAGTTTTGCCTCCCAAGAAGACCCAGTGACTCTGAAGCCTCAGGGTGTCCCTCCCAGGCAGAACCTGCAGTGCCTGGCAGTCCTGGGGACCATTTCTGTCTGAGAGCTTTCTAGCACACTCCTGGCAATACATTGGTTTGAACTGCACACTCTGTGAGAAGGAAAAACACCCCCTTCCCAGCAGGTTATGGACCAGCAGGTCACTCCATCCACTGGGACACACTTTAGGGACACCTGGGACTGGGAATTCTGCTTGTGCTTAGTGCAGAGTTATTTCCCTCAAAAAAAAAAAAAAAGGAGAATCCCAGAATAATTTGGGTAGGAAGGGACCTTAAAGCTTATCCTGTTCCACCCCTGCCATGGGGATYGATGGGATATTGGGAAGGAATTCCTCCCTAGGAGGGTGGGCAGGCCCTGGCACAGGGTGCCCAGAGCAGCTGCTCCTCCCACTTTTCCTGCCCCAGCTCTGTGGAGACCCACARTGGGTACTAAGTACCCAAATCTGATCAATTCCAACAGAAAGAACACGGCTGGACAGGAAAATACCAAAGATTTTAAAGTGTATTTATTTGTTGTACACTTGAAATGAAGACAGGTTTATCAGATAATGTAGTATTAAAAATTAATTTTTAAAAAAAACAGTCCCACAAAAATATTTTTTTTTCAAATGTAGCATGAGCTGTATTTCTTCTGTCCATGCAATGTCTTGGGAATCTTGATTTTGATTTAAATATACAAAATTTAATCATTACTTTAGATTTTTTCCACCTCCAGAAGTTGTTAATATGTTCTTTCATGGTTTTCAGAAGTCTCATTTTAAATTTAACAAATCAAACTTCAATTTTGTTTCCCCCAGTGGATTTGGCTAAMYTAAACCAGCTGATATTGCTGTAATATGTTGAGCTGATTTTGCAATTTGATATGAAATATGAAAAAATACACAAAATTCAAATGTGCRATTAACCTAATTCAAGCTTTGCTGATACTCACTAGATATTTTACTGGTATTTGCCTGAAAAATGATCTTTGTTCTCCTCATTGCAYTAGATCTTACTGCAACATCTATCAGGAAGCCTTTTTTRCAGTAACAGGGAAATAATAGCAAATAATACAGTAAAAAGTCTGTCAGATATATACTGCATTTTAAACACTTCTGCATCTCCTTCATTTTCTTCCTAACAACTCTGTTTTAACTTTGGAATAAAAAAGAAAAAAAGAAACTTGAGAGGCACAGCTGCCTTGGGTGCAGACCTGGGCTGTCACATGTTTGATCTGGGCAGTCAGACTGGAGATGCCAAATGCACACCTGGAAAAGGAGTCCACATCTGCTCAATCTGCAATTCACCTTCTCAAGTTCTGGCCACAGAAGTTCCCTCTACCAAACTGGTGCCCTTACCCAGCAGTGCCATAACTCCAGCTCAGCTGGTGGAAGTGGCTCAGCCAAGAGCTCCTGCAATGCCCAGCCTAGGAATTCCTACAGCTAAATCCCTGGAGGAGCAAGGCTTGGCCACCTATAGAATACAGGAAATCTGCCTAAAAACAACACACACCTTCAATTGTCACATTTGTATTTTCTGAAAAATCCCTTTGCCCAGGATTTCTCTCCTGGGASGCTGAGAAGTCTCAGAGAAAAATGAAAACAATTTCATCTCATTTGCTTCTCCTGTGTTTTGCTCCTTTGGAATGTGTTTAGAGATTGTTCCATTGGATTCTACTGTGAGTTGTTTTGACTCTCTGGCCAATCAGGGCCAAGCTGGGTCGGGACTCTGGAGAGAGTAATGAATTTTCATTATTATCTTTTTAGCCTTCTGTAAGTATCCTTTCTGTATTCTTTAGTATAGTTTAGTTTAGTATTATTTAATATAATATAGTATCATAAAATAATAAATTAGCCTTCTGAGAACACGGAGTCAGATTCATCATTCCTCCCTTCATCAAGGCACCCCGCTAACACAATATTCACATCCTGACAGTGAGCTGAAGATGGGGCAGAGCTGATAAAGGAACAAAGAAGTGATCCCACTGATAACTCATCTAAATCTGCTCACTGACACAGCTGGCCTGGGGACCCCTGACTGACAGAAGGTTTCTTTGGACTGCAGAAACCCAGACCCACTTTTTGACCTRCTAATAAACCCCTTCCTGGGGTGTGTGTGGAATTCCTCCCTGGAGTGAGGATATCCCTCAAGGTTACTCCGGCAGGCTGAGCCAAAAAGATGTGCTCACACTCCTAGGTCTGGGTGAGTGACATCAATCTCTACCTAATAATTCTTTTTGTTGGCTTTCATATCATTTTGTCAATATTGTCTTAACAYTAGTGCACTATGCTGAMAGTTATAGTTCCTGTTASTGTGCAGTGAATTATTCTGATTAACATCTTTTATTCTAATCATTATCATAACATATAATACTTATATCTTTTCCTTTAAAAAGCAAAWTTTTTCAATTTGCTGTAATAGAAGCKCTGGAGTACCTGGCTAATGACTGCAATTCTAAATGACTGTACACATGTAGCATTATCATGAACAAGCATATATTGATTCTCAGAGAATAGAAACAGTTCAATAAAGTATTCTTCAGCATCAGTAATATGGCATTTCCAATAAAAATTCATTATTTTAAGGATAATTTACTAAATTTATATTTGCTTATTTGAAGCTCGTTTGGCAATTTGCTTCCCAAGCAGCAAAATTAGACAAAGTTAATTTTTATTACAGTAATGTCAACCAGTATCAGAAAACTTAGATCAGATGGGTTTTTGGCAGTCAAAACCCTCCTTTGAGAAATGATAAAGAACAAACATATTTTGGCAGATGGGACTACAACATCTCCCACGGGCAGAATTTGGGCACTTTTTGTGAGGTTAAACATTCAGTGTTTCAAACAAGAGTAAATTATTTTCCTGTGTGTTCCTTTTGCCTGCCACCCACCCACATCCCTCACTATAAACAGCAGAAGCATGCAGGGGTGGTGGTGCAGAGATAGCCACATGCAATTTCTACWCACATTTCCAGCAAAAGGATCCAGGAAATGTTCCAGAAAATCTTTCTTGGGAGACTTTGGTGGACAGAGAGATAACAGGGGACACTGTGGCACAGGTGGGGTCCTGGGGCAGAGAGGTGGGTGTGGGGCACTGCAAGGAGGGGATGTTGTGCAAGCTCAGAGAGACAAGAGAATGCTCCAGAGCCCAGTGTATTGTCCAGAAGGAAAGCCTAGAAAAGTTTTTAAATTTCATTACAGCCACAGAATCATACAATAATCAGGGTTGGAAGATCATGCAGTCCAACCARCAGCCCAGCACTGCCAGTGGGCCCCTAAACCACCTCACCCACTGACAGATGGACACCTCTTGGACACCTCCAGGAGTGGTGACTCCACCACCTCCCTGGGCAGCCCTTTCCAATGCCTGACAACCCAAACAGAGAAAATTGGGTTTTTTAATATCTAATCTGAATCACCCCTGTCTCAGCTTGAGGCCATTTCCTCTGCTCCTCTCACTGGAGGCACAGCAGAAGAGACAGCCCCACCTGACTGCACCCTCCAGTCAGGGAGTTTGGAGAGTGATGAGGMGCCCCCTGAGCCTCCTCTCCCCCAGAGCACACAGCTCCCTCAGCCATCCACCAGACTTGTTTRCCAGACCCTTCATGAGCTTAGCTGCCCTTCTACTGGACATGCTCCGGAACCCCAATGTCCTGTTTAAAGTGAGGGGCKCAGAACTGGATGCAGCATTCCAGGTGTGGCCTCAGCAGTGCCCAGTACAGGGGGACAGTCACTGCCCTGCTCCTGCTGGCCACACTATTCCTGATATTCAAGATGCTCTTGGCCTTCTTGGTCCCCTGGGCACACTTGGCTCATGTCCAGCTGCTGTTGACCATCAGGGCCCATAGATTTGTGAGTGATTGGCAGAGCAGGTCACCCACCATCTCCTGGATTTTGGGACACACTCAGCTCCCCATCACTTACCTCCAGCTCTAGGGGCTGGGGATCCTGAGTGTGGATGCTGAGAGAGAGAAACAGATAGTTTCCCAGGCATCATTCTGGGAAAAGCTGTGAGAGGCTTAGTGAAAACAATTATAAACAATTATTGTCTTAAGTTGCTGCACCTGGTGTTTGCAAGCATGTGGAATGTGTTATGGAGATATGGTTACCAAAGAGTGGTTCCTTAATTAGCCAATCATGTGAAATGCATTGATTAAATGACCAATCAGGTCCACCTGTGTCAAACAAGGATCTAAAAGAKGACTCTCAATAAACACCACAATGGTGATTATACCTTCTGATAGGTCTCTGTGTCATCCCTGACTCAACAGTAACACCTGAGGACAACTGGTCCTGATACTGGAGACTGAGGTAAATAAGGCATTAAATCCCTCTGCCTTTTGCTCATTGCTGTCACTGCACTCCCCTCTGCTTTCATCAAATGAGCAAGACTCTCCCTGAACCTGCTGTTGCTGTCAAGGCATTCARTGAAACCTTTTTTGTTGTTTTTAACTGCAGGCCAAATCAAGTTCTAGTTGGGTTTTGACACTTCTAATCTTGTCCCTACATGACCTTCCAACATCCTTATGGTCCTCTGAAGGTGCCTGACCCTCATTCCAGGGTCAATAGATTCTCTTTTTTCCCTAAGTTCCAGCCCAAGTTTAYCCAGGCTGGTCTTTTTCCATGATAATTTGTCTTTCTACACATGGGGACAGCCTGCTCCTAAATATGTAACAATTCCTTTCTAAAGCACATCCAGCCTTCCTGGACTCCTTTGCCTTTCAGGACTAACTCCAAAGGAACCCTGTCAATCTCTCTGTGCCCCCACTAACCTGGCTAAGGGCATCTAGTGTCTTTTTATTTTGTTTTTCAAAATCCCWTAGCGCAAATAAATAACTTCATATGAAAACCTGCAATAACCCTTAAATCCTCATGCCTAAAAGAACTTCCAAATTTTAATTTSACAGAGTTCTTTACTTCTGGCTGAAAATCCACAAAATCACACACGAGAAGGAACTTGCACAGATTTCTTCCAGAGGTAAACAGCACATGCTTGRATCACACAGAAATACTAAAAACTGACATTTTCAGATGGGAAGTTCATTTCTTTCAATGAGAAGCATGTTCCAGAATTCAGGACAGCTTCTTCCTTTTTGTTGGAACTCTGTCCTTAAGTGTGCTTTCAACCTCAAGGAAATTCAAGTTACAGCTCTTCTGTTCATGTGGGAATATGAACTTCCAAATTTCAACCTTCCTCCCCAAAACAAGCCCTCCCTCACTACAGGTAAGATATCTTACTAGGAATGGCAGAAAGCCTCCAAGTCCACTGCCCTTGCTGATGAACCATTCTAAAGAACAAACTCTGTCCAGGGAATAAAAGAGCATTCCAGAAGTCTGCCACTTACAGATGGTCCCAGGGATTGCTGTTGTCTCTGTGTGTTATGATTTATTGTTTAATCACTTAGCACTGGCAGCTSCTGCAAGGCAGTAACGTTAAAGGGCACAGGTTAACTTGTACAGTGCTGCCAAACACTTTTTACAGTGCTAAAACTTTTGTTAAATCTGTAAATCCTTTCCAGCTTGTAAATGTCAGYAATTTAGGACTCCTGTACTACAGCCTGGGAAAAGTATCAGCTGCATCCCCATGTGGCAAAATTAAAACCTTGTAATTCACTAGGTGATAGATAAAATACATCAACTATTAATTTTATTATATGCAACAGCTCAAAGTGATATTCTATTTTTTCTTAAAACCTGAACAGAGGCAATTTTGAGAAGAGAAAGCRTGTACTGCAGAACTTTCAGTAATCAGAGTGGAACTCTTCTAGAGTTTATTGGTGTTGCACTGAGCTGGATGCAGTGAACAGAGCAGAAACACGTGAGCAACCCTAAAAATTGTCTGTGAATCTCCTCCTGGAGATTAAGGTCACACATAAAATTTAAGGACAACTGCATTAGCAGCTGCAAATAATAAGCCAGAGTCAATTTTAAAAGCCTTTCATTTTGAGTGTAACAGCAGCCYCAGGGTAGAGTTATGGCTGAGAGTMCAGGAGCTGCCATTTCACACACACCCATCTTTAACTTGCACTCACAGGATGGGAAAAAWGTTCTGATGAAAGCAAAAACTTCTCAACCAGTAGGGGAAGGTGGAAGAAACCCCTTGCCATTGCTCAAGCCCTGCTGGGGAGAAGTGTGTTAAACTTACATTTATCAAAAGATGGGTGATCTAGATGTGTATAAGAGACAGGCTCAAGCCCTGCTGGGGAGAAGTGTGTTAAACTTACATTTATCAAAAGATGGGTGGATGACAGAGAGCTTTTCTCTACAAACAAGCAAGTTGACACTCCTTGGTCACCTTCAAACCTTAAAATATCCTTCTGCCTCACAGTTTAAATASAGCTTCTCAACTGTTGCCATGACAGAAAACTTACACTTGATCATCATGTGTTTGTCTTGATCTAGTTTTGATCTCAGCCAAATGCTGTGACTCACAGGAAACCAGGGCAAAGCTCCCAGGAAGAGCCCAGGCATAGAGCTCCAGCCACGGCACAAAGCCAGGAAAAGGGCTGGACATTCAGCACCTGTCCAAGGCACAGCTAAACCCTCAAGGAGCCCTAGCAAAGGTATTTACACTTCTCAACCTTCCCAAAGCAAAACAACAGAGCGGAAGCCTTGGCTCTCACAATGGATTCAATGCAGACAAGTTTTGCTGGTGAATTCCACACTCCCTTCCTCCGTGTTAACCTCYAGGAATGTGTTTCCAGCAAAAGAAACCTAGAAACTTTTCTTGATTACATAAGCAAAACTGTTACCCAAGTCTAAATACCATTACCCAAAATAACAGTGCCAATAACCAAGTCTCMGCTTAGCTAATGAAGGCCCTGTGAATACTGAATTTATGCACTGATCGAGTGTCATAACTTTATATTGCTGCATTATTCCAGTTTTGCAGGAGGATATTCCTACCTTACTGGCTGTCTCACAACACATGTGACAAATTAGTCTGTCAGTGACATGTGACAGAAATCCCAGCTCTCACCAGACCGTGCCCAAAAGGTGTGACAACACAGAAAAAAATCGGTATCAATCCTGCTGCTCAGAATGTATTGCATGGGCAGATCCCTAAATGGTGTAAGTGAAACTAAACCCACTCTGCTTAATTAAATGTAAGGCAGAAACACATTTGGGATTGAGGAGGGTGTGGAAATGTAGGGCCTCCTGTAGCTGAGCAGCTCCTGCTGTGCTCCCTCCTGCAGGGCTGACAGTCRTGAAGCAGGGTGTTAAGTGAGTCCAGGAAGCCCTTTCCTAATCTTGCTGCTGCTCCTGTTATTTTATCCAGGTAGAATTTGTCTTCACTGCCCATTTAGGAGCAGATCCTGGTAGTGTGATGCAGTTTGGGCATTAAAAGACCTTTCCCTCCTGAAAACACCCCAGATGGGGATCCTCAAAATCCCAACAGAGCTTTGGGTGTGCCACGTTCTGAGATGAGACATCATTCCTTCATCTCAGCATCCTGCATAGCCTCACTTTTCACACCACTCCAGTGCATTTTGTGTCTCTACTGTTCCATTTTATTTCCTCACKCACCACTGGATGACCTCTGTAAATGTGGTTTTGGGGTTTTTAAACTATTCAATCAATATAAAGGAAACTATTCAATCAATGTAAAGGAAATGCATTCAAGGGATGGAAACTCTTCTATTGTCTTGTTCRCTGGGTGAAAAAGAGAATTGAAACCTGAGAATTTGAGGTCATAGTAAAAAACCAAAAAAATCCTATACCTATAAGTTTTTGCTAGAGGTTAACTCTGCTTTTGCACAAATTCTGTGTTGAAAGGTGTTTTTAGAAGGTGTTAAAAATGGTACTTCTGCATTTTTTAGCTTTTTTTTTACACTACACTTTACTACAGAGCATAGTGCATGTGAGTGTTGTCAATAACAACATAAGGAGGAGTTGGGAATTTTGAAGGTAAATGTAACAAATTAGTGTTTTAGAAGATGAGAGGTAGTGATTAAACACTGAAGAAGTGAACTTCTGAATGAAAAATGGGACAGCCATTCCTCTGCTTTCCAGTCTGCTTGGGTTTTGGTTTTTTTCTCTCAGTTTGTAGCATTTTCTCCATTRCACCTACAGCATCCCAGTTTTTCTCCCTTCACTAAACTATTTCAGCTCAGCAACCTCTGCCTTCCTGTCCCAGAGCACATTTGCACATTGATGCCTGACAAATGACAGTGTGGCATTGTTTCTGCTCCTTCCAAAATATCACTTTTCATTTTCCCTTTTAAGAGGGATRCCAGGTATGCTCAGGGAGCACTGTGGACTCTTTACATTCACTCAGCAGAAGCACTATAAGCACATCAGCCTGTGCTGTGTATGAAAGGTGTGGTGGAGCAGGGGCAGGTACAAATACATCTGGCTCAGCTGGTCCCCAGTGCAGGGAACAAACACCTCACCAAACTTGGTGTGGCACCACAGTGACCACTGGGATTGCTGGAAGGTCACTAAAGACCCTCTGTGAGGCTACAACACTCAGCAGGGCACCAAGGAAAAGATCTAAGGGAAACTGCCCCCTGAATAAGATGAAATCACAGAAACCCAGGATCACTGAGSCTGGAAAATCCCTGCCAGCCCATGGAGTCCCAGCTGTGCCCAGTGCCCACCTTGTCCCCAGCCCAGAGCACTGAGTGCCACCTCCAGCCCTTCCTGGGACACCTGCAGGGCTGGGCACTGCAAAGCTGCCTGGGCAGCCCCTGGCAAGGCTGAGACCCTTTGCATGCAGAAATTCCTGCTGCTGGCCAAGCTGAGCCTGCCCTGGCCCAGCTTGAGGCCCTTTCCCCTTGTCCTGTCCCTGTTCCCTGGCAGCACAGCCCGACCCCCCTGGCTGTCCCCTCCTGGCAGGGAGTTGTGCAGAGCCACAAGGGCCCCCTGAGCCTCCTTTGCTCCAGGCTGAGCCCCTTGCCAGCCTCCCTCAGCCCCTCCTGGGCTCCAGCCCCTTCCCAGCTCCGTTCCCTGCCTGGACACGCTCCAGCCCCTCAGGGCTCTCTGCCCAGGAGGGCCAGAACTGGACACAGCCCTGGGGGCCTCAGCAGGGCCAGCCCAGGGGACAGGCCCTGCCCTGGGCCTGTGGCCACCCCATGGCTGGCACACCCAGGGCCCATTGGCCTCGTGCCCCCTGGGCACCCCTGGGCTCCTGCCCAGCCCTYGCACAGCCCCCAGGGCCTTTCCCCAGGGGCCCTTTCCAGCCCCTCTGCCCAGCCTGGAGCTGCAGGGCCTGGGCTGAGCCCAGGGCAGGACCCAGCACTTGGCCTTGCTGAACCTCAGCCCATGGATCCAGCCTGTCCTGGTCCCTCTGCAGAGCTCCCTGCCCTCAGCACAGCCACACTCCCACCTGGCTTGGGGTTCTGCAAGAAGTTACTGAGGGTGCCCTCAATGCCTTCATGTTTTAGAGAGTCAGTCCTGAGAGAAGCAGCTGAGGGAGCTGGCAAGGGGCTCAGCCTGGAGCAAAGGAGGCTCAGGGGGCCCTTGTGGCTCTGCACAACTCCCTGCCAGGAGGGGACAGCCAGGGGGGTCGGGCTGTGCTGCCAGGGAACAGGGACAGGACAAGGGGAAAGGGCCTCAAGCTGGGCCAGGGCAGGCTCAGCTTGGCCAGCAGCAGGAATTGCTGCATGCAAAGGCTGCTCAGGCCTTGGCAGGGGCTGCCCAGGCAGCTTTGCAGTGCCCAGCCCTGCAGGTGTCCCAGGAAGGGCTGGAGGTGGCACTCAATCCCAAAAAAACCCTCAAAACGGTGATCTCAGGATGGGACACTGCGGAATTCCTCATGCCAATGGTTCAGAAAGATAAAAACAAACTAACAAAACAAAAAAAGAAAACACCAGAGGGAAAAAAAAAACAAAACAAAACAAAAATCCCTCTTGTGTTTTTCTCTGGGAAGGGAGTCAGAGGAGAGATTTAAACCAGGTGAGGTGGAAATCCAATGAGTGGAGATTAATTAAGCAGCTTTAAATGATACAGTCTCCCAAGCATCCTAGAAAGGACTGGTTGGGTGAAGGGAAAATCCAATCCCATAACATGTCTGAGTCACATCAAGCCCCCAGCACCTTTGTTTGCCTTGCCCACTCTTCCTCCCAGCAGAGTTGACCTACCTGGCTCAAAATTCAAGACTTTACATCCCAACGGTTACAGAATCTCATTCAGAGCTCCCATTAATAGCCACAAAAGAATGCTACAGAAGGTGCTGTAAAAACAAATAAAAAGAATCAGACTGGGGGCTTTTGAAATCAAAATCCATAGTTCTGACTAGTCTGTAAACAAATTAAAGGAGGAGAGAGATGTATGTAGCAAGCAGACAATAAGCATGAATATTTTTTGTGCTCCCCATGTTCAAACTGGCCCCAGCTTATCCGATGTCAAGGCTGGATCACAATGGATTGCAGACATCAGAGACACGATTTAAAAGGGGGACTATGAACTAGAGAGTGAATGACATGGAACAAGGATGTTGTAGCACAGAAATTCACACTCCCAAAGCAGCTACTTATAAAAAAAGACATGGAAGTGATGGTGTGAAATGTGTGGGGTGGGATCAGATGATTAAGGCAAACAGTATGGGCACAGTAAAACTCACAACAGTGATRTCAGGGTGGGACACTACAGAATTCCTCATGCCAGTGGCTCAGAAAGATAAAAACAAACAAACAAAACAAAAGCCAAAACCAAAACAACAAAAACCCCTCAAAAACCACCAAAAAACCCCAAAAACRTCCCTTGTGTTTTTCTATGGGTAGGGAGAGAGGAGAGATTTAAACCAGGTGAGGTGGTGAAGCCAATGACAGGTGGTGCTGATAAGTCTCATTGGGAGATAACTGATGATCTATTATCTACATTTCTGAGGTAATTTCTTTCTAAGAGAACAAAATGTTCCAGAAGCAGAATAAATATTGTGAGCCACTCATTAGTGACACAAACTCAAACAGATGTCTTATCTCTAATTAACACATATCCTGTAAAATTATTCACATGTGCTCCTTCCTGGGATTGGTTTCAAAGAACAGGTGAATGATGTCTCAGATTAAACAGTTTCACATAAAATCCTCTTCATTTCTGTACTCTCAGGCACAGTCACCAACTCCTCTTAGTTATGCTCCTCTTTATACTGGCAAATCAATCAAAATCAATTAAATGCTTATAAAARCTTAACCTTGACACAAACATATTGAAGAACTTGACTAAAAAACCCAATTTGCATAATTTTCGTCATAGAAATAAGTTAATAATAGCACAGAACAGAGAACTTTTCAATAAAGAAAGAAAAAATTGCTGTTACAGCTACTTCAGAATTTTCACTGTTACAGTATTTAAAACAATTGAAAGCTTTGTTAGAAAGGTAATGCCCAAGTTGGACAGGTTTCAGTAAGTACCTAGAAGGTAATTTAATGGCAATATTTTAGGACAGGTCTCATTATTATTCTGTGAAAAGGAGGTCAGGGTTCTTCACCAAGATCATAAATCAAGATAGCCAATTAAGAGATGCAAACTGAATATCTGATGCAATTTAAATTGGGTGACCTTAAAACACTAAACACTGTTAACTGAAAAGATGCTGCAGGGATAAGAGGCTTTGTTATGAGCCTCAGACTGACACTTTTATTTCAGCTATCTTTGCAGACTTTCCTAACTCTGCTTGCCTTGTGAGACAAGAGCATTTTCTTACGTGGGCAGAAGCAAAAACCCATTCAAACTGTCCATTTCCCCAGTTCAGGTTATTTCTCTTTTGCTGACTGGCTGGCTGGGTGAAAACAATCTCTTTTTACGTTTACCCAAGTTAGCCTTGTCCCCCTCTGCTTGGGATTTTCCCTGAAGCTGGAAAAAGGGAAACACTGTCCATATCTATAAAAAGGGTGGAAAGGGAAGCACAGACCTGTCAGACTCCTATGGTATTTGCAGGGATGCCCCAACAAAGGCAGGAATGATGTATCTGATTCCATGTTCTCAGAAGGCTAATTTATTACTTTATAATACTATATTATATTAAAGAATACTATACTATACTAAAGAATACAGAAAGGATACAGACAGAAGGCTAAAAAGATAACAATGAAAACTTGTGACTCTCTCCAGAGTCCTGACACAACTTAGCCCCAATTGGCCAAAGAGTCAAAACAACTCACAGCAGAATCCAATGAAACAATCACCTGTGGGTAAACAATCTCCAAGCACATTCCACATGAGCACAACACAGGAGAAGCAAATGAGATAACAATTGTTTTCCTTTTTCTCTGAGGCCTCTCAGCTTCCCAGGAGAAAAATCCTGGGCGAAGGGATTTTATCAGAGAATGGGAATGCCACAGCCGCCCCTATGTGCTGGAAGGATCCAGGGACAGCCCCTGCTGGAAGCTCTGCTGAGACTCACAGAGCTCAGGGAYGAGATCTGGGACAGCCAGCATGGCRTCACCKAGGGAAAACCCTCCTGACTGACCCCATGGCCTTCTCTGGTGGGGAGACTCCACCACTGCACAAGGGAAGGGCATGGATCTGGTTTAGCTGGAATTCTGTGCAGCCTCTGACAGATTCCCACAACATCCTCCTCCCTGGGCTYGAGACAGCTGGATGTGATGGATGGACTCTTGGATGGATAAGGAAGTGCTTGCACAGTCCCAGCCAGAGGGTCGTGGTCAATGGCTCAGAGTCCTGATGGATGTTAGTGGCCAGTGGAGGCCCCCAGGGGTCTGTGGTGGGACCAGTGGTGTTTAATAACTTCATTTTTTGGGATGATGTAACTGTGGCCTTCCAGTGCCTGCAGGAGCTGACAAGAAAGATGGAGAGATTCAGGACAAGGGATGGAGTGCCAGGACAAGGAGAATGGATTCCTAGTGCCAGAGGGCAGGGATGGATGGGATATTGGGAATTAGGAATTGTGCCCTGGCAGGGTGGGCAGGCCCTGGCACAGGGTGCCCAGAGCAGCTGGGGCTGCCCCTGCATCCCTGGCAGTGCCCAAGGCCAGGCTGGACAGGACTTGGAGCACCCTGGGATAGTGGCAGGTGTTGGGGGTTGGAGTGGAATGAGCTTTAAGATCCCATCCAGCCCAAACTCTCCTAGGATTCTGCTGATTCTCAAGGCATGAGCAGAGGACACCAGGACCCCCTGCACTCTGCAAAGTCCTGCTGCACTGAGCTGGCATGCACAGAAAGCCTCAGGCTGTCATATTTGCTCAGTGTAGAATGCCTAAATGCAGGGATTTGTGACCTAACCTGGCTGTGTTTTAAGAGTTCAGGTATAGGAGGAGGGGCAGAATCTTTGCTCCCACAGAAAAGCAGCACTAAGGTGTTTCCTGCTTTACTTCATTCAGTTGGAACAYGTTAATCCAATGCTTTTTAATAAAAAGTGCCTTTCTTGGGTTTCTTCATGCTGTTCAAGTTGTCAACTTGATTCRTTCCTATATATAAATAATGTTTCCTATTTATCCTAAACAACAGCTCATTCTGCTCCCCAGCTTTGCAAGCTGTCACTAACACAAAGCCCAGCCTCAGAGAGGTTTAAAATAAGGATCTGAGAGAGCTGCAGAGGAGCCATGATGCACCCCCAAGGCTCTGCAGAACCCTCCAGTGAAAATTAACACTTCACTTGCAGGGAAAGCTTGGTGGAAAGCCCTGCCACGTGTGCTCCTGCCTCACCACAGAGCAAAACCTTGGGGAATTCCATCCCACTTGGTGGGATTGATCTGAGAAATGCCAATGAATGGAAAAGGGTCARGTGGCTGAACAAGATTCTACCTGGTGGAAGGCTTTAATTAAACTTGCACTGACAAAGTCAGACCTGGTAAAACAGTTTGGGTTTTTAAAATAAAATATGGGATCAACCACAGCAGTGACTGTTACAGACTTAAGGAGATCAGGATGACTTGGATGAGCTGGAACATGAGGAATTATTCTATGGAGGTATTATTCTAATGAGGTTTAACATCTCACTGAGGGGTTTTTCCCATCTGGGGAATCCATGTTCCCAAGGCTACCTGGACACAATAAATACCTGATGCACACAAGCACAGCACCTGCCTAAGCTTTGTGGACATCACAAAGCCCAGGCCCAAAAAACAAAGATATAGCCCGGAACAAGCCTCTCAGGCCCCAAAAAAGCAGTTTCAGGTAGATCAAAAGTATCTGGGAATGTTTTCTATTTTGAAAAAAAAAAAAAAAAAAAAKAAAAAAAAAAAAAAAACCKAAAAAAAAAAAAAAACCCAAAAAAAACTCAAAAAAATCAAATATTTTACCTTTCCAATTTCAAGCATGTCCCCAAAAACAGTTTCAGTTAGAAACTTTGAAATGGAAGTTTATTTCATTTTTGAAGTCTAGTTATATCAAAAACAACCCCACAAAAATAATTCTTCATGTTTTTCTGTAGGAGAAGGGGAGGAGAAGAGAAACAAAGGCTGGGTAGTTGTTAGGAAATTAAATAAAATTCAGAGTTTATTTTTCTGGTGCAGTCAGCAATTTGAATAAAAATAGCCAACAAAACCCCCAAATCAATTATCTCAATTTACAGTTTGATTTTTGATCACAGGCTCTGAGAATAGAATTCAGATATTAAGTAGCAAYATAAAAGTTGCTAACTACCACTACACAGGACCTTGTCATATAAGACAAGCACAAAGTTATTAAAATGTGAAAACAGCTACAGGAAGAGGCCAAGAGTTTATTCCCCTTCCCCACTTGCAATCCTTGTCACGTGGAGGGGTTGTTTTCATCCCATATTTCAGTTTTTGCTGCAGTAGAAGGTATCTGAATGTTAATCCCCACCTCGTGCCTGAACCACAGGGCTCTGTAGGGTTSTTGTGACCTTTTCAAAATTCTGCATTCACCCTTTCAGCTCCCCCATTAGAACCCACCAGCCACAGGTGAGGCAAGGGAATGGACAGCAGGGACTGGAAATGCACTCCAGGAAAATCTACTGAAGAAGGAATATCCAATCCATCCCTCTGATAAAGATGAAGAAAGACTGGAAAATGTCACTAAACTAATTCATTCTCCTGAGAAAAACAATGAGGAAAAAAAAATGTGTCTAGTTAGATTCTTCTGCTTCTAACTCCCAAAGACCTGGATTGGATTCTCCAATGAAACCAGCAGAATTTCCAGCCTTTGAAAAAGTCTGCTTGTAAATCAGCCAGGCTTAGGATGAARATCAAGGATTTTAAGTTACTGCTAAAGAAAAACAAAGCAAAGAAAAATAAAGAATCCCCAACAAATGCACTTCTCCCTCCACCACGCCCTTCCTCAATGACACAGAACCAAATATTCCTTAGGACAAAGAATTTGGGGAATAATGACCTAATCAAGGCCCTGCTCCCTGGGGCACCATTTCCGCTCTGGTTTATGGATATCTGTGAATTTTAGGTTCTCCTCTTTGCCTTGGCACAGTTTCAGAGGCAAGGGGTCCCCATTCCAACATTCTCATCARYAGCAGAGCCAAGGCAGAGTCGCCCRYTGCTGAAATGGGAATTAATCTRTCCAAAAGGTGTAAGAATTTTGCATTTCCAAARCACTTCTTTACACTGCTTTTTCTCTTTCCTGGGATTAAAGAGGGATGGGTGCTCTAGGGGTGATCAATTCCTGTAAGGAGGCAACATGTAGTCCTGGCTTGAGATCCCATTTTCATTTTTAAAAACCTGGCAAAYCCCCTTTAAAAATCATGACGGAAATATTTTTTCATAATGAAAGTGAGCCCAAGCACTAAAGTGCCAACAAGGTACAGATTTCCTTAGAGCAGCTCCCAAATTAATGAAGAAAATATCCATTTTCACTCATCTAAACATTACAATTTTTAATTTGCTGTACCTATTACAACTGCTCGCAGTTAGAAGGTCAAGAATCTCAGTGCCATTATTAAGTCTAAGCCTGAAAACAAGGAGAGGTGAGCTTATTTCATTCTTTTTGCATGCTCTTCAGTGCTTGATAAATTAGTATTTTCCTTCTGAGCAGTAATTTCTGTGCAGATACAAAGCAGGCAGATCCCAGGCTGAGGCATTTCAGACCAGCACAAGCTGAAGTTGTGTGGTTATTACAGCTTTAGAACCAGGTGACCCAGAGCTGTCATTGACTGAAGATGTTCCTCTCAGAGGTGACACACGGCCTGTCTCCCCAGAGCAGGGCTTTGGGCCAGCAAGTGACAGCACTCAGGGAGCAAAACATCCTGCCCAGGTGTGTGGGAGGACAGGTGAAGTCTGTATTAGAGGGGCTGAACGAGTCAGCCAAATATGTGCCAGAATCAGCAGGACAGATCATGAATCTTTAGGCTTTTGCTGAAGGCACACTTTGGAATCTGACTCACCAGTTCCTGCCTGTGCTAAACCCTGAGTGGGAAGCCATGGTTTCCTCAGAACACTCAGCAGCAGGCAGTGTTTATCCCCTTGTTCATCCCATCTCCACAAAACACATCCATGCTCACTGCCCACATGCCCCCTGCTCTCCCCACTGCTCTGTGCCCCAGGGTAAGGAGCTGAGGGAATACCTGGGGGGAGTATTCTCCACTCTGCTAATTCTATGTTAATTCCATTCTCTCTTAATCCACAGCGCCCTCCATCCTTCTCCTCTCTCAGGGACAAGGCAAGAATCTGACATCAAGAGGCTCCTTCCACTCAAGCCTGCTCAGAAAATGACTGACCCCTCACTAACACCTTCTGGACATACCCACTCTGCTTCTTCCCTTACACAGCCAGGCCTGGCATGGGGAAAAGCAGTGGTTCTGATCATTCATGCACCTTCTGAAYTCATTAATGCTCTGCTTCAGACTGGTCTAACTCAGCACAAGGGCCAAAGGATCCAGCCTACCCCAGTGGGTCCCACCCACAATTCTGTTATACAGCTCCATGAGTGAGTATTTTTAATACTTTAAACCCAGGCTTTGGTGTATAGCTGGGGTAGCATGTCCAGCTAGACCATCTCCATCCTAAATTGACCAGCTGTCCCAAAAATACACCTCCTTTTACTTGAGACCTGTTCTCYGCTCTCAATTTAGACATTTCTAGTGAATTCTCACCCTCCCCTTCAAAATCTCATCCAGAGGCATTTTCCCTTTTTGTTAACAATGTTACTGTCTATTTACATCTTGTTTGCAGCCAATTTTCTGTTAC
Source organism: Sporophila hypoxantha (assembly GCA_002167245.1). Classification (NCBI taxonomy): domain Eukaryota; kingdom Metazoa; phylum Chordata; class Aves; order Passeriformes; family Thraupidae; genus Sporophila; species Sporophila hypoxantha. Next base: position 16,461 of record NDFG01004468.1, on the reverse strand, counting down.
AGAAGGTTTAAAAAAGCCTCCATTGCAGCTCTTATATTATCCAACCTTCCTGTAGTGTCCATCTCACTTTTTTTTCAAGCTGTTACCTTCCATACTCAACAAACAAGACTTTGAGTTTCAAAAATTCAAAAATTCGGGTGCTTCAGTCTCTGTCCACCCAGCCATTTCCATTTGCACTAGCAGGAGCTGAGTGTCCTAAGGAAAGGCCATCCTAATTACAGCAAATCAGACTGGAAAGGGGAAAAAAGCAAGCACACAGCCCTCACCATGGGATCCTCATTGCTCTTCCTGTTTTCTGAGAGTTCCAGTTGCTTTCCCCTCTCTCCTTTTTTTTCCATGCCTTTTCCAGCCCTTTCACTTCAAAATCRCAAGCTGAGCCCCTGTCTGTGGATGAAGTTCTTTACACCTGAGCCTGTGGCTTTTCCCTGCAGAGGCAGTAATTTTAATTATCTGGTTTTTCTCACTGATTTGCAGAGCCTGTGACCATCACTGGGTCATTTACACACACAGGTAAATGTCCACAAATATTCTCTACTGCACAGCACYCATTTTCCCTGTGAGTATTTTGATTTTTTGGGAAAGTGTTTCTGTGTTCTCCTGCATGAGCCTGATGCAGCTCTGGCTGTGCTGGATTTCAGTCAGTCAATACTGGAATCAATACAAATGTGACACTGTGGCAGGAAGAGCCAAGTGGCACATGGAAATGGAGTGAAGATCAGATTGATCTCCTTCCTGAATGCAGGGGTTTGTAAAGCCTGTGAGGGATGGAACAGCACAGACTCACAGGGGGAAAAGTGCTCTGCTYCCTCCTCACGCCTCATGGCAGCTCACACAAACTCTGTGCCTGGGAAACAAAAGAAATGACATTCTTTCTAAAAGACATTTAGAAACTGTTAATACAGAACCAATCTGATTAGAAACATCATCCTGCTGGAATAGATGCACTTGCCATGTGCCAAATTCCCTGCAGTAAAACCAGAGCCCTCTTCCAACCTCAGGTAAGGGAGGAGTAACAACAGGAGCTGCCTTCAGAGACATCATTCCCTCAGCTTTCACCCAAGACCAAAAATTCCAGTGATACTAAATTTTTTTTCCACATTGACTGTTTTTTTTCTTTTCCAACCCATTTGGAAAAGAAATCCCATGGCAGACACAGAGATCCCAGCTGAAGAAGAGGTCTGGTGAGCATTGAAGAGGAATGATTTTAAAAATATGAAAACAGTTTAATTATTTATCTTTCTTTTTTCCTTCTCAAATATAGAACAAGTTATTAATGCAACCTTATGTGCTTTTAAGGATGTGAATGGTTGTAAAAAAATTTCCAAATTTAATTCCATTAATTAAATTCCAATTCTAATTCCAAACCAAGATCTCCTGCAGCTCACTTCCATATGCAAAGTAACACAACCCAGGCCATTCCTGGCTGATGTTCATCACACCCATCCTTTGGCCCACTGGAGTTAGGGCAGAAAATACCAGCTAAGAACTTTCCAGAAGACAGGCTCAGGAAGCTTTTTGTGCTGTACCACAAACTGCCACCCTCCTATCCAAACATAACAGTCAAGGTGTAAAGCCCAGCCAAACCAGCCTCCAAAGACACATTTTTTTCAGCYTCATTTTCACTCCTTCAAGAAACATAATTGACTTTCCCAGGCCAGTTTATTCTTTGGTATCAATTTTATACCATGCCAGGTATGACAGTTTGTTCAAAAAAGATAAATTGAGATGTCAACATATTTTCCATTTTGGAGAGTGTAAAATGTAAATATTTAATGAGCAGACTTAGAAACTCCTACATCAGTGCTTGATTTATTTGCTAACGTTGTCAATACATTTTCCTTATACTTTATATTCATTATTGAGCATCCTCCCCCACTCTTTTCTTTCCAAATCTCTTCAACCTGCTAATGCCAAGATTGAGACACCTCCTCAACTCTAAAGTCTCAGGCAATGGCCAAGAGCTTCATTTTTATCTTCCCAGCATAAAATATGCCTGGGGATGTCCTGGAGTACCACAACTGCCATGTGCACAGATGCAATAAAGCAGAAATGACCAAAAGTAACAAAGTAAAAGAGAAGGGAATCTTCTAATTCTAATTTTAGCATTAGCACAGAGAAGTTCCACCTTTTTCATGGTCAGACCATCAGCTCAGCACCAAATCTTCCAGGTTCATCACAGTTAGATAAAGAAAAGAAAACTCACATCTTCAAAATTTAGGTTAGGGATATTTTAGGACTCTTGGAAACAGGGTGCATGTTTGATATTCTAATCAGTTGGTTAATGGAAGCTATCTGTTCAAAATTTATTTGCTTAACTACACAAAATATTTAAACAAAGTATTTAGTTGCTTGCAACACCTGCTAAAGAGATGACACAATCTCCTTTTGAACTCTAAAACACAAAAAGAGAGCTATTGAAGCCAGCTCTCCATCAATTACTAGCTCAAAATTACTTCAGAAAGAATTTCTTCTCATCTCCAGCAGTATCTTTTATATAATCTTCTTTGTACAAGTTTAAATATATTTTAAGTGGCGCATCAGCAACTCCTACTTCCAACAACTCAACTCACCAGGCAGAAAAATACCTTTGAGAGCTGAAAAGCTCRAGCATTTGCTAAGGTGGATGTGCATACACGTGAAGAACACTTCTGCAGGAGACATAAATATATATAATTATTTAATGAGTGATAGGACACACACCCACACGGATTCTAGAGGACAAAGCACTGGAAACTGGAGCAATGCACTGGAAAATGCTGCTAGCACCAAGGACATCTTTCCCATGCCTATCAGCACTGAGGAGAGATTCTAAGGCACTCAGACATTATCCTAAAAGCCATTTCCAAGTCTCTACACCCYGACTCAGTTTCAATTCAATCCTTAGAGTTAAATCCTGGCACTGAAAAGTCAATGGAATTACTTCCCTTGGCTTCAGGAGTAGCAAAACCTCCCCCTACATCCTTAATCCAGAGTAGCATTCATTCATTATCATCCTGATTCAGAAACAACCTGTCAGGAAATGGGAACAAAGCCCATAAACACCTTTCATGTTATTTCCATGTTCTTCACTGCAGCCACACATAAATGAACCATGTGGCAGGAGCACAGCATGCACAAAATGGGGGAGAAGAAAAGACAAAGAGAAAAGGGAGAAAGAAGATTCACATTTGATATTTTAGACTATTATGAGAGTGTTGAGTAAAGAAAATGATTGGGGTATTCAACAAGCAGTTGTTTGGGAAGTTTTTAGATTGGCATGGAGACAGGAAATGAAAAACAGGCCCTCCCCAATTTTTAGACACATGGGGTTCATTTTTTCCTGAAGTGAGCCCTGAAGAATATAAAGAACATTCACAGAGTATTGTAAAGGTCTGCAGTGCAACACAAAGCAGAGTCCCACCACAAACAGACAAGGACACTTTCAGAGTGAGTCACTGGACTCATTAAAAAACAAATTATCCCCATGGCCATCAAGCAGATGGTTGGGATGACCATCAGGCTGCTCTCATCAGGAGGAATCACCATGAGACTGCACAGAGCTGGAGCTGTRGTCTGACTCCACACAGCTGTTATCTCTGTGCTATCATCAGGGACTTGGGSCTGGAAAACCAAATGGACAGTGACAAAGTTTGAGGAGGGCACCCGCAGGGGTGGAACAGCAAATACCAGTGGCTAGGAGAGGGTGGCCTGCATGGCCTGGTGAGCTGAGGACAGGAAACAGCAGCAGAATGATACAGGCAAATATTAAGTCAAAGAAAGATCAAAAAAAGATGCCTGACATCCAAAATGGAGGATTCTATCTGGAGAAGCTTTGATTACACCCTGAGAAGAGAGTGTTGCAAGGGTGCAGGATTTGTGTATTTATTTTTAGTAGGTAGTCAAAAAAAAAAAACCTTGCTCAGCTGGACTCACAATACTAATTTAAACACAAATAATCTGCCTTTGGATTCTTCAGGTTTTTGTGTTTGTTTTATATATATTTTTTTTAATATTAAGTTGATCTCAAGATGCAAATGACCTTTTAAACAAATCCCCACCTTAAGCCTGGTCCTGTCACCTCTTTTTCACCTGCACTATTCACTAAACTTACCCTGTATTTGCGGAGTTTCAGTGCCCTAAACTCTCTCCATTCCATTAATAATGTCCTCAGATAGAGAACAGTGTCTGCTATTCATTCCCTTAGCTCATCAGTAAGAAGGGGAGCATATGGGGACCAAAARACAGGCCAAGGATGTGGAGAAGAGCCTCCAGAATTGACTCTTCATCCTGGAGGAGCAGCTGATGCACCCTCATAAAACGTCTCTGAAGAGCAGACAGCAGCATTAATGTASCAGAACTGCTGAGAAGGGCTCTCCTCCCTCCCCAGCACACATCTGCTCAAGAACACACAGCAATCTCTGCCCTTGTACTCGAATRCATCACACAGGAGCCGAGGGTGGCTTGAGGTCTCCTTCTGCTTGTTCCTTTGGTTTGTTCGTGGCTGTGCTCTCCAATCTCTCTGTGTCCCATTTCCCAAATGAGCAGAACCATTCTTTTCCTCTCATCCCCCATTGCTTTCACACAGAACCTGCTTGTTACTGGGTTATTGCACTTCCTCTTCCCCATGGAACTGTTCCTTGTTCTCCAATGCAGTTCTTCCCTTAGGATGCTCCACACTGCTCCTCCTTCCTTGCCAAATTCATTTCCTCCTCTCTTTCCCTCTGAAATCACTTCATTTGTCTCCTCCCCATTTATCTCCTTTCCTAAGGGCTCCTGCACTTCGCAGGAAGGATGGACCAAAGTGCCCAGACTGAACCAGGATGTCCCTTCTGGCTCTCCTGCCAGGCTCCACCTTCACTGGTGCTCTCCAGAGAGTGAAAGTGCAAAACTGCCAAATCTTTTGAATCTGGATGCCTTCATAACCAAGAGGGCGTTTTGATACAGCTGAGATTCACATTTCAGGGATGCTGACAGCCCTTTCATTCCTCTAAGCCAGCACATCATTTCTGGATCATATACAAAGAGAAYAGAGGAAGAAAATGATGATTTTCATGAGTGAAACACAACTACTGGCACATGAAGTAATAAGRTTCTTTCTCATACATTTATGAACTGGCACTTGTTCATGGCAAGAGAAACACAATCTGTAGGCAAAAAGATGAGGCATTCAAAGCATCAGTCCCAGCTTTGCCAGCAAAAGAGGAGCAAAGGAAAAAATATCTGAGAGCAGAGAAGAAAGCTGCTTCCTTCCTCAGAGCCACTTCACCTGGAACAGCAGACACAACAGGTTTCCACAAGAGCCTCCTCCTTCTCCTCTCAGATCTTTCCTTGAGGATTGCTGTCCCTGGGCTGGAGGTTGCCAAGGATGAAGTAAAAGCAAGGTGCATTTTGAGCAGCAAGTCTGCCTGAGAGGGCRTGGTAGAGCAGAGGTGTCAGACTGAAGCAAATCTTGGTAGAACCCAAATAATTTAATGAAGTTACATTCATAGAATCACAGAGTTAGAAGGAAATTTTAAGGCTCATCACCCCCTGCCATGGCAGGGACACCTTCCACTGTCCCAGGCTGCTCCAAGCCCCAAAGTCCAGCCTGGCCTTGGGCACTGCCAGGGATCCAGGGGCAGCCCCAGCTGCTCTGGGCACCCTGTGCCAGGGCCTGCCCACCCTGCCAGGGAACAATATCCAATCCAAACCKACTCTTTGTCAGTGGGAAGCCATTCTTCCTTGTCCTGCCACTCCAGGCCCTTGTCCCAAGTCCCTCTCCATGTTTCCTGTATCCCCTTCAGGCCCTGCAAGGCCACAGTTTGGTCACCCCAGAGCTTCTCCTCTCCAGGTGAGCACCCCCAGCTGTGCCAGCCTTTGCTCCCAGCAGAGCTGCTCCATCCCTCTGCCCATGCTGGTGCCTCCCTGGGCTCTCTGCAGCAGCTCCAGGTCCCTCCTGTGCTGGCCCCAGGGCTGGGGCAGCTCTGCAGGTGGGCTCTCACCTGAGCACAGGGGCAGAATCCCCTCCCTCAAATTGCTGCCCAAACTTAATTACAGAAAAATTATAGAAAAAAAACCCTAAATTTTGAAATCCAGGGTATGTGCAGCAACTTGGAAGCAGAATGTGGGATAGGAAAACCCTTTCTTTTTCTTACCCCCTCCAGCTCTGCTGCAGATAAAAACTTCAGAGCCATCATTTTGTCACACCAATGGCAAACAKAACATAGCTGTCACAAGCCTGAAGCACCACAATCTGTATCAAAATCAACAATTACACTTATTTCTTCRTGGTGATTCTGTTGGCCACTCTGTTTAAGCATCCAGAGACTCGAATGGAGCAGGAATGTGGCTGCACAAACACCCAGAGAATGTCTAAGCCCAGGAGCTGAAACAGGCCCTTGGCTGGAAACAAGGACAAAATGAGCCTGGGGTGCTTTCAGTGGCTGCTTTTCACCACAGTGTTTTTGCACAGAGTTGGAAAAAAACCAAAATCTGGCTTGTGAGGTGTTGCAAGGCCCATACCAAGAAACTCTCTGCTCACACTGGGTAATTTTCAATGCTGATTCCTTGGGCATGTTTGGAAATCTCAAGTTCAGCTGTGGTATTAACCCCCCTCCTACACAGAGAGACACAAACAAACAAACCAAAATAAACCAAAACCCCTCAGTTTAAAAGCAGCAAATCTGGAAAGGATACAAAATGATGAAATTGGAAAAATCAACTAAAGGCAGCCTCAYCATCTCATGGGAAACTGTAGCTCAGCTTAATAGGCTTTATTAATGATTTTTTTAGGAATTTAATATTAGGRTTTAAATTTTTAATTACAAGAAATATGGAGAAGTCAGATCTGAAGGTAATAAGAATTCACAMCCAGAAAGTATCCATTTTTCATTTCTTTTGGTAGTTTGTCTCAAACATCCTCAAACTGTTGTGATTTGCCCACTGCTGACACACAGCTCCAGGACAAACTCTCAGGTTTGTCATCTGGAAATCCTGTCAATAGCACAAGAAGTCCAGTAAAAGCCAGTCAATAGAAATCCTGCAAGAGTTTCAGGCATTTTCTGCACATCAAAAATGTGTTTGAAATGCTGCCTTGAAGGTTTGGCTTATTGAACACCACTTTTTAAGTGTTCTGTTCTGGTTTTAGCTTATCAAATTAGGTGCATTTGCTGTTAAAAAAATGCCATCAGTAGCACTTCAGTGTTGGAGAATCTGTGGCATCACAGAACTGTAGGGTTGGGAGAGARTTTGCTACACCATCTAACTCATATTCCCAGCCAGGATAAGCTATCCTGCATTTTTCTGCCTGATGTTCTGAAGGAAAAGCAGCAATTCTAGAGAATCTACCCCTAAAAAATGAAAAAACAATGCAGTATTTATTTTTCCTTGCCACTAAAATACTGCAGTTGTTTCAGGACTTCCATTTCTAGCCTGAAAGGTTTGCTGCTTTGAGGGTTTTTTCCATCTGAAATAGAGAACCAGCTACCATGAAATCTCCTTCATATGTCCAGTGTCCTACCAAAACTCGTGACTTGTTATTTTCAGGTTAACTGCAAAGCATAATTCCTACTTTTTTATTGCATGGCAGAGTTCAGCCTTGCAATTTTTGTCCTGTTCATGCAGGAGGTGCAGCCTCAGGTACAAAATCTGGGTGTGCTCTCCTCAAAGAGCTCCACCTCAGAGGGATACAGATTTAATATCACCTGGATCAAACTACAGGAGCTGCAGCTGGCTGCATGAACTGCTCTCAAAGGCACTCCATTTTTGCCATCTGCATASTTATTAGCAATGCCATCATGCTTTATTCAAAAGGATTAATACAGACAGAGTACAGCCCTTGGAAGTGATCTCCTAAAGGGATGTCATGTGTGCTTCAGCCACAGGTGTTGGAGCAGTCTAAACACACAGAGGCTTTTAAACACACAGCACTTTTATCATCTATGCTGGAATCACCTGAAAACTTACCCCCAATTCTGACAGTGGTTTGTTTTTTTTTTCCACAAAGCTTTTGYTTGGTATTAATCATCTCTCCTGCTATTTCAAAGGAGAATTCCAGCATTAAAGTACTGGTACTTCCTACCCTGGCTGTCTGTCCCAGCCGGTTTCCCAGCAGTGAGCTGAAGCCCTGCTATGGCAGTGGAGTTCTGCACGCCAAACCAGAGCTCCCTGCCGTGGCAACAGAAATTCCATTAGGGTTCAGCACCAGGGCAGAGCTCCTTGTGATGGAAACAGGAATATCCATGAGGTTCAGCACCAGGGGCAGAGCTCCCTGCGTGGAAACAGGAATATCCATGAGGTTCAGCACCAAGGGCAGAGCTCCCTGTGTGGAAACAGGAAATATCCATGAGGTTCAGCACCAGGGCAGAGCTCCCTGGTGGGGAACAGGAATATCCATGAGGTTCAGCACCAGGGCAGAGCTCCTGTGTGGAAACAGGAAATCCATGAGGTTCAGCACCAGGGGCAGAGCTTCCGTTGTGGAAACAGAATATCATGAGGTTCAGCACCAGGGCAAGCAATCATTAATGACACCTTATCTAAAACACAGGTTTTAGGCCACTCATGCAGATTTTCCCTATCAATGCATTAAATATTTTAAAAAATACCTTTGACAAAAGATGAAGTAAATTCCCTGCCACACCCACACCTCTGCAGGCAGAGCCAGAGGAACGTGCTGCTTTGTTCCCAGTGATGAGTTGCCATGGCCAGAGCAGAGGTCTCTGACAGACATTGCTGCTGTAACATCTCTCCAGCTCAACATTTGCCTTGAATTCTTTCAAGGCCATTTCCTTTCTGACACAGGAGGCAGCAGATACCTGGGCATGCTGCAAGGCACTGGTTTGGCTTTCATCTCTCTGGACACTGGCCAGGAGCACACCTGATGACAGCAGGGTTGTTGGTCAAAACAATCTGAAGCTTTTGAAAACAGTTCAAGTTCTCCACCATTGATAGAATTGATTTTTAGCTGGAAGAAGAGAAGAGCAATTGTTTCAAACTACTCAAGCTTGACACAAAGCCGGGGTGGATGTGCTGAGGTCAGGGCAGTGGGAAAGGGTGAAGGAGCAGGGCAGCAATGACAGGGGCCAGGAGCAGCAGCTCCTCTGTGGCCAGGCTGGTGCAGGAGCAGCCACAGCCCTGGATGCCAAGGCCCAGGATCACAGCACACATCCCAGCAAAACTGCTCCTCACACTGCAGAACAAAGGCACAGGAGGCTGCCCACGGGGATTTGGATCAGGCATCAAACCAAAGACTCACAGAATCACTCCGCTTGGAAAAAAAACCTTTAAAACATCAAGTCCAACCATCAACTCAGCACCACCATCCTGTTCACCATCAAACCATGTCCCTATATCATGATATTTTTGAACACTCCACTGTGACTCCACCACTGCCTTGGGCAGGCTATTCCACTGCTTTGCCAACCCCTTCCATGAAGGAATTTTCCTAATATCCAATCTAAATTTCCCCTGGCACAACCTGAGGCTGCTTCCTCTTGTTCTGTTGCTTGTTAAAATACACCAAAATTAACTCTGAGGAAAAAATAGAAAAGAGAGTAAAAAAAGTAAAACATTTGGGTTGAATGCACAAGTAATCCATTGTGGCATTTATTGAAACTGGAAGAACATAAGAGAAAAAAGATCATATGTGGGCTAGTAGCAGAGTATTGCATAAAGGCTGGCATTTCAGGAAAAGAACATGCTGAAAGTGAAGAAAAGTCTGTCTCTCCAGGGGAAAATACTCAGTCTGGTGTTATTTCTGATACCATTGTCAGCTTTGGCTTTTAGGAAATGCATTTTCCTAGTGTTTATGAATTTTAGAGTTTTGCAGTATTTAAGTATACAGAGAAGCATCTTGAAGTCCTGATCCCTAAAAGCACAATTATTCTCTTGACTGAACAATTTCTAGGATTGCTACTGAGCTTCTAAAATCTTCCAGTCTCTCACCCATGGATTGTTGAAGGAAAAGTCAGCTGGTTTACAGTGGCTCGAGTCCAAATGCCTCTTCCTTCACTCACATCCCCTCTCATTGCCCACACCCCTCCTCTTTCTTCCCACCCACCACCATTTTCCTCTTGTCCTCAGCAAAACACACATTGCTACACACTCTCCCTTGACATGAAGGAAAAATTGACTTTTTTGGTTGGGTTTTTTTTAAACCCTTGTCAAAGACAGAGCAACACAATTCCAGTGCTGCTTGACATTAGTTAATCCCATCATCTAATTAGACTCAACTGTAATATGAAAGAACAGAGTTTATTCATTAATCTTCCATTCCCTAGGCAAGCAAAAAATCTGAAATCAATACCAATGGTGAAAAGCTTTGTGTAGAATACTAAAAATATCAAGGTATGTCCAATATTTTTTGATCAACCTGTACAAATTTAGAGCCAAAATAGTTGGCTGTGCCCTATATTCATGTGTGACCAGCAGGTGATTTTTAATAAAGCAAAACATTTCTACTTCTACATCATTAAAATGCAGATGTTAAATAGCAGACAGTGGGATCTTTTGTCAGAATCCTTGTTTAGCATTTTTTTTTTTAACATTCATCTCATGGTTTATGCAAATAGCCAGGCACACACATGTCATTCAAAAGCTTGTTTGAGTGGTAGTGTTTTGGTTGGGTTAGACTCAGCAGATCAAAATTCAGAAAAACATCTCCAGTGACAATCTTTACAGGAGCACCGAACAGGAATGGGCACAGAGCATCAAAGCCAGAAAGAAAGATCCTGGGAACATACTTTTAACCACAGAGACAGAAAGAAAAGATCCTGGAATCATACTTTTAACCACAGAGACAGAAGGAAAGATCCTGGAATCATACTTTTAACCACAGAGACAGAAAGGAAAATCCTGGAATCATACTTTAACCACAGAGACAGAAGAAAGATCCTGGATCATACTTTTAACCACAGAGACAGAAGAAAGATCCTGGAATCATACTTTAACCACAGAGACAGAAGAAAGATCCTGGAATCATACTTTTAACCACAGAGACAGAAAGGAAAGATCCTGGAATCATACTTTTAACCACAGAGACAAAAAGATCCTGGAATCATACTTTAAACCACAGAGACAGAAAGATCCTGGAATCATACTTTAACACAGAGACAGAAAGAAAGTCCTGAATCAGACCTTTAACAACACAGAGACAGAAAGAAAGATCCTGGAAATCATTACTTTTACCACAAAGACAAAAAGAAAGATCCTGGAATCATACTTTTAACCACAGAGACAGAAAGAAAGATCCTGGAATCATACTTTTAACCACAGAGACAGAAAGATCCTGGTGTTGCCATCTTATTGTAAAAGTTCCATACCTTCTTGGTGATTTCTCACAGGCATCTCCTTACAGCACAACCAACAAACTCCAACTCTCTCCTCACKCAGCTAACCCACTCTTTTGTAGCACTCTTCTTCTTATTGGACACAGCTGTGGCCTGTTCAGGGCAGGCCTGTTCCTAATCTCTGGTGATTAGTACAGCTGCAACTCCTCAGGTGTGAGACTGCCTTCTGCACTATTTRCTTATATTCTATCCCCCCACATCCTGGAATTAAACTTTTAACCACAAAGCCAGAAAGTCCTAAACCAGGTATGCTGGGGAGACTATGGGATTTCTACATTCCTCTCAGGAATGAAATCAGCTGGGCAGATCTGGCGTGGAGATGACTTAGAAAACCCCTTGGTGGTTTTCTGCTCTTCTACAACTGCACAAATGTCTTCATCAAAAGGGGTGTGAAGGAGCAGTGCTTGCAAGACAAGCAGCCTGCCAGGGATCTAAGCTTCTAGGATCCATAGCAACACAGAAGGGTTTTTGGTTTGTTTTTTTTTTTTTTCATTTCTCCAGCTTCCTTTTCATTCCTCAGAGTTTTCCACCTCTACAGGACAGCGTCTCACAGCTCAGGATAAAAATTATACAAGACCAAAGGGGTTTCATGAGGCTCTGTGTGTTTGTGACACGGCCTCTGTTGTTCTGGTTTCCAAAGATACAGCCAGTTTTCCAAGGAGTACTTAGAAGAAAGGCAGTTTTTGCTAATATAATTTCATGACAAAGATGCCTTCTCATGTTTATACATTAAATCAAGAAAARGACAGCTACATATGGCATCCAAGAGAACTGAACAAATTAAATTTCTTGTTTTGACATATTTTTGGTGTGGAAAGAAGGAACCAGTATCTTCACAGGAAACAATCTAAAGTCAAGAGCTGCCCACCACTAAGAACTCAATCCTATTATCTTTGCATTCCCTGTGCCTTTTGAAGCTTCCATTCACCTTTGAAATTCCTATATCAAAACAAAGTTTTTCTCTTAAAAGACCTCCAATTATTCTGAAACTTAGTTAAGAGAATCAGCCTCTCCTTCCATCAGCCCAGCASAGAGTACAGTGCAATACAGTGGCACAGCAGGAGTTTAAGGGTTGCTGGAACAAAATTACTGTTCTAATGATGATTACTTTGCTGTTATGTCTGTTACAAAAGGAGAATTTGGAGAGGCTGTCGATCCTTGAAATTTGTTCTTTCACTGTTACCGGAGGCACCACAAAGATTTCTGCGTGTGGGGTCATTTTTCACTGTTACTCATAAACAAAACTCATGTCTGAGTTAAATGTAAGAAAAAAAAGGCACTCAGGAACCTCAGTATGCCATGGTGTCTGAGAGGGCAGAGAYATGTGGATATTCAGGATCAAGTGCTTCTCAAAACTCTCACCTTCAAAACAAAAACAACCTCAAACTACTGTTCTAAGACTTCAAGTARTGGAGCTAAATTAAAAGCAAAAATGTAGAGTGCTGTGCCTTGRCACAAAGCAATAACAAACAGCTTGTTTACACCTCCAGCCTGTGGGACAGGGCTTCCACCTGCTCTGGCTGCACTCTGCTCCCTCCAGAGCTCTTCTTCCTCCCCAGAGGCTGTGCTCTGCTCCCCATCACTTTGTGCTGGAGCACTGATGCTCCAAGCTGCACATCAGCACATTCCAAGCCTTGCTGCACCCTGCCACTGSTGGTGGCAGTGCCTGGACATTCCCAGATGTTCTTTGCTGTGGCCACCTCATGCTGGAAACAATTCCCCTCATACTCAGACCTTTTGTTTTTAATGCTGGAGGCAGATGGGGTTTGTGCCCCACCCAAGGAGAGGTCCCAGGTGGGAATTCCCATTGCCACACYTCACCAGGGCTGTGGTGACCCCAGTGCCTGGAGCTGACCCAGCAGGGAACTCCCTGRTCAAGCATTTTGGCCCAGCAGGAGCAGCTGGAGTGGCTGAACATTCCCTCTGAGTCTGCTGTGCAGCTCCCTGCCCCAGGGGATGTCACATCCATGGATTTGACAGGGCAGATGAAAAGAGGGAAGGCCCTGCTCTCTGAGAAACATCTGGGCCTGCACAAATAAGAAAAAGGAGCCACCAGAAAAAGGACAAAACCAGTTCCAGCTAAAGGGCCAGGGATTCCCATGTGGATCACCACCTGCATTTAACCTGGGGCTGACCAAGCAGCTTTTTGTCTTTTTGTCTGGATGTCTGAGCAATTGGGAAAGAAGGGTGTGGGGGGAAATCTCCTTTTCTCCTTCATCCAGAAAAGGTGTCTTAGGCCATCACTCATTAACTTAATATGGAGACAACTCCTCTAAGCAGGGGTGGGGATGCAATAAATAGGTAGATGACCAACCCTAGCCAGAACAGGAGATTTTTCATGGCTAAAAGGGCTGGACCACCCCTGGGTTTGACACTGCTGGACCATCCCTGGGTTTGACACTGCTGGCAGTGCTGGTGCTGGGCCAGGATCTGATCTCCAGGGCAAGGGGAAACCATGGGCGTGCTGAGACCAGCACAGTCTTACTGGGAGCTGGGAAGGACCACACTCTTCCACCTAAACATTCAGGATGAGATTTCAGGCTGTTTTCCCCCATTTTCTGGGCTCCTGGTCTCACACATGTCTGAGAAAGGCCATGGGACTCTTCTCACTGATGCAAACAAGGTGGCTGCTACTCCAGAGCCCCTGGAGGTGTTGCCTCTGCCCTGAAGTGCTGTTTTAGTCCTGCCACAGCATCCAGATGGTCCTTCTGGCATTGCAGGAGTGTGGCACTCACCTTCCAGCACCTGGTGCAGGCTGCTGATGTCCCCAGGCAGAGTGTGAAGGAAGAACAAGGCACTGGTTTTACCTTCTGACAGAAAGCAGACTGTGCTTCTGCCCTGAGCAGGGAAAGGTGTGGGACAACCCCAGGCACACCCCAGCAGGGCTGCAGGAGYGGCTGGGCACAGGGAGAGGCTGCAGCCAAGCCTGCCAGGGGCAGCTGAGGGGGAGCAGGCAGGAGCTGTGAGGGGCTCCGGCCTCGGGCAGCCAGGAGCTCACCTGGGCTCACACACAAAGCAGGACTTGGGATMTTGGAGGGGTTCCAGTCCCACCTGGAGGAAGAGGAGGAGGAAGGGCACTCCCCCAGCAGTGAGCTGCTGATTAATTAGAGGAGACAAGTGCCAGCCCTGCTGCTGRAATGAGGAGAGGCATCTTGGAGCACTTTGCTCACACACTTGACACTTCCCATGGTTCTTCACCTGACAGYCCACAGGCTCTCTCCCTTCTGCAGAGCAAACATCAATACAGATTAACACCTCCCAAAGCTGTCAGGCACCAATACCAGATACAGTGTCCTCCCTCCTGACCTCTGTGAGAAACAAGCTTCTAAAACATCCTATCTTGGTGAATTTTAAGAGGAGATAGAAATTAAAGCCATAAATACAGCTGCTAAGTACAAACACGAAAAGGGAAAGTGTGAAAAACCTTAATGCTGATATAAGTTAAGGCAAAAATGAAGATTAGGATGACAGGAAGGAAATATTTAAAAACAGAGAAGGGTGGAAAGGGCAACTGTTGAATCCTGAAGCATAAAACATGATAAGGATTTTTCAAACAATCTTAATATAAAGAAAATTTTCTTGACTGAAGTGGAAGCTATTGCTGTAGAACCATGTGTCTACAGTCAGACACTTTGAGAACTTTTTTTTTTCTGAAACCAAAAGATCAAAAGATAATTAATACTCTATTGTGGAAGACAGAAGGTACACTTCAAAAACAACCTCTTCTCCTTGCCTCCATCAGCTGCCTTCCTGGAGTGCTCCATTTGCCTTTAAGTGGACTCTTAGAGAATCCTATTGAAGACTTAAGAGCCCTCAGTAGCACTTTCTCATCTTCTTACCCTGCTGCCTGCTTTAGGCATCTGCAGCAGTCACATGCTTGAACTAAAATGTCATCTCTGTCATCTTCCTGCTCCTCCTCCTCCTCTGCCCTCCTGGCTCCTCCCTGCACAGCACTCGGACTGCTGGGATTTACCACCCAAAGTGGCAGAGGGGTTTATTCTTTTTAATTCTGCACAACAAACAAATCAACCAAGACCTTCTCACTCCTTCCAGCCACTTCTTTCCCTCCCCACTGTTGTTCTCACAAAGAGCAGGGAAGGGAAATATTGAGAATGGGAGGTGAGGCAGGGACAGGATGAGTGGGAGAAAAGCACCAGGTTAATTCTACCTTGGTGAAGTGACAGGGCCAGAAGCAGGTTTAGGAAAGCGCTCCCTGGACTCATCCCTACTGCTCCTGAACCATCCCTACTGCTCCTGGGCCATCCCTACTGCTCCCTGAACTCATCCCTACTGCTCCTGGGCCATCCCTACTGCTCCTGGAGCATCCCTACTGCTCCTGGGCCATCCCTACTGCTCCTGGAGCATCCCTACTGCTCCTGGGCCATCCCTACTGCTCCCTGAACTCATCTCTACTGCTCCCTGGGCCATCCCTCCTGCTCCTGGAGCATCCCTACTGCTCCCTGGGCCATCCCTACTGCTCCTGGGCCATCCCTACTGCTCCTGGAGCATCCCTACTGCTCCTGGGCCATCCCTACTGCTCCTGGACTCATCCCTACTGCTCCTGGAGCATCCCTACTGCTCCTGGAGCATCCCTACTGCTCCTGGGCCATCCCTACTGCTCCTGAACCATCCCTAGTGCTCCTGGACCATCCCTAGTGCTCCTGGACCATCCCTACTGCTCCTGGGCCATCCCTACTGCTTCAAGGCTCAGCCCTGCAGAAGGGAGCAGCAATTCAGGAGGTTCTCTATTTCCCCTGTCTATTTAAATTATATTTATGACTTTGGCCTAAAAGGAACCATTCGCATTCTTATTACTAAGTCTGGTTGCAGGAAATGCCAGGTGCTGGGGCAGGGCTGGGCCTTGTGAAGCTCCGTGAGGAGAAGGTCACACTATTCTGTCAGGCATTGACTGTCGCACGTTACAGCATGACTGGAGTATATCTATAAAAGCAATTCATCTTTCTCATGCTATTTGATTAACAAAATAGAGCATGCGCCGACATAACATTGATGTCTGACTTGCGGAATTTGTTCGTGTGCTTGCCAAAAGGCAGATATATGCCCGACTCCCTACAGCTGTCCTTGCAGGAAGCCTCACTTGACTGCCAGTGCCTCAAGTTTTGGATTTGGAAGAGGATTTGTGTGTGTGGCTGGACAG
>NDFG01004457.1:0-16050 GCA_002167245.1 Sporophila hypoxantha | reverse complement strand
GGGCAGTGCCTGGCCTCTGGCCCTGGGGCTCGCGGCAGGGCTCTCCGCTCGGGGCATGCTTTCCTGTGCCTGGGGCCTCTGGGCATCTCAGGGCAGCTCGCCTGCACTAGAGGCTGAGCCCTGCTGACACCCAGCACAGCAATACCTCTATGCCTTCACTCTGTCTTGGCATCACAATTTGTTCTCTGCAGTAAGAGCCTGAGGACCAAACCACTGCTTCTCCCGGGCTGTGGCTCCTTCTGCACAGATTTTGGTCCATCACTATGAAAAAGAAAGAGGCACAGCTGGATCAGATGAACATTCTCCCATTGGGAGGTGGCCTCTTCAGGAGGCAATGCGTGAAGTCAGTGGAAAATGCCATACTCTTGGGGCTGGGCCAGAACACCTCCCTCCTCCAAAAAGCTTGTGCCTCTCTGATCTGCTCAGAGACTGGGAAATCGCAGGGGTCTCAGGCCATGGTGGTGCAGTTTCAGCTGCCTGTCAGCCGATCCAAATGCCTTCCTGCGAGGCTGGGGAGAAGCTGCAGCAGGCCAGGCTGGGAAAAAGCCCTGCAGGGCGTGGAAGCAGCAGCAGGGCAGCCAGGCTGCCATGGATCCTTCCTGCTGTGCCGGCCACGGCGTGTCAGATGTGCAGCCAAAGCCCCGGCTGCTGAGCCCCAGGCAAGGCTGAGGGAATTGCACCCCCCTTGTCCTGCTGTGCTTCCTTCTGTGTTTGTCTCAGGAATTCATTTGAGTCAAGAGATGTTTTGGCTGCAGTATCTTGGGTCTTCCTTTGGAGACCTTAACAGAAAGTAGTTCCATTATCCCAGGAATGGATGCCACAAAGCAGGGCTCAGCCTGTGGGGTCAGCAGGGACACACTACTCACCCCTGCGATGGGAGCTGGGTTGCTTGCCAAGAATCCAGCGAGCTGCTGGAGAAGTCCTCCCTGCAGACCCCTGTAACTCAACAGCCACAGAAGCTTCTGCCATCTCTGCTCAGCTGCACGGGCACTCACTGAGTCCGCAGGAGCGGTGAGGGGATCGCGCAGGGCGAGGCACACACGTGCGTGCCCTGTCCTGGCACCTTGCAGCCATGTCCCCCCTGGCCGAGCTTGGCTCTGAGCTGGCGCTCTCCCAGGGGAATGGCCTTGACCTACCCTCACCATTTTCCCAGAGGTCAGTCCTGATGTGGTTTGTGAAGCCAAGTCACCTTTCACCAACAGGTTCAGCTGCAAAGAAAGGCAGGACAGAACACACCTCGTGGCATTCAGGAGATCCTCAGGCTGCCAGAGAGGCTCAAGCCCCGGGGCACAGCCCTGGGCCCTGACCTCTTCCCTCTCTGCTCTCTCTGTGGCTGCACAGAGCAACGGAAGGACACACTCATATTGCACATAGGGAAAGATGGCAGCTAAATGCCCTTCCTCCTGACAGCGATCCTCGTGGGATCACTCAGGGCTCCAGAAAGGAGCAGGTCAAGAATTCCAGTTCCTTCACAACCATGAGAATTATGTTAAGGGAAATGGAAGGTGAGCGAGCCTTGTCACATGGACACTGAATATTCTCTTCCTGAAAGGCACACAGAGAACTTTGCTCCAGCATCTTCTACGGAATTTCAAGCCATTTCCAGCAGGGCTTCCAAAATAATCCTGTCACGATTCCAGTCTAGAAGGAGAGCACAGATGAGAACCAATTTCCAATGTGTGCTGGGATCCCTTCCTGCCATTGGGAAAATGGCGCACTCTAAGGGGGATGGAGTAAGGCCGTGAAAGCCAGATGTCAATGGACTGGCCAAAGCTGCACAGGGGCATGGGGAGACTCTGGAGGCTCCTGGCCACTCTCCACCCTCTTTGCAGACCCTGTAGACACATCCCTGGGAAGGGGCGGCTGGAGTAGCCCAGGGCCCTGGGGCTCCCTCCCTCACATCACAGAGGAAATCCTCACCAAAGCCCTGGGAATCACTGCAGCAGGCATGTGCACAGCTATCCCTGTCCCTCTGTCCTCCTGCCCTCCTTCTGCTGGGACACCGCCCCATTCTCAAGGACATCATAGCCAGACCCTCTCAGGACCCACCTGGAGCCTTGCTCTCCCCCTCTGCCCTTTCCCCACCATGGGCACCCCCGTGCAGCCGCTCCCAGTTTCGGGACGTGTCTCCACGGAGGGACCCCAGCAGGACAGCTCAGTACCTCGAGTGGCCCTGAACCTGCTCAGGATAATTCCTCTGGGCTGTGCCCGTCTTGTCCGGGCTGTGCCTGCAGTGCCAAGCAGCAGAGATGGGCAGCTCAAGCCTCAGCAGGGCTCAGGCCAGAGGCACAGCAATACCTACTGTTTGACTGTGTCTGGCATCGTCTCCCTTCCTGCAGCAGAGGCTGGCACAGAGATCATTGCTTCCTGTGGGAAACGCTGCCTTCACCACAGCCTCTCATCGACTTCTGGGGAAAGAAAAAGGAACACTGGATCAGATGGGAGCTGTTTCCCATTGGGGAGGGTGCATCTCAGAGCAATGCTTTCTCAAAGACATGGATAAGGATCAGAAAAGGCCCAGGCTCTTTGGGACTGGGCCAGAGCACTCCTTGTGCAAACAACTGGGCTCTCCTGATCCGCCCAGAGACAGGGATTTGCAGGCAATTCTCAGGGTGCGCATGGCCGTGGTGCAGTTTGGGCTGCATTGCAGCTGATGCCCAATGCCTTCCTGCAGAGGTTGGGAGAAGCTGCAGCCAGGCCAGGCTGGGAAACAGCCCTGCAGGGTGGAAGCAGCAGCGGGCAGCCAGGCCTGCCATGGATCCCTTCCTGCTGTGCCCGGGCACGGCGTGTCCAGATGTGCAGCCAAAGCCCCGGTCTGCTCTGAGCCCCAGGACATGGCTGAGGGAAATGCACTTCACTTGTCACTCCCTTGCAGCATTTCCTCAGCATTTGGCCACATGACCTCAAATGGCTTCTCGAATTTCTTGTCTGTCGTGTGGTTTGGGCTTTTCGGTTGGAGGATCTTGACAGAAAGTAGTTCCTCATTCCCATGAATGATGCACACAAGCAGGGCTCAGCCTGTGGGCTCAGCAGGGACACATTACTCACACCCTGTCATGAGAGCTGGCTTGGTGCACACTATTCAGCCCAGGAGTGTAGGAAATGTTCTCCCTGCCGTCCACATCTGTATACTGAAAGCAGCCAGAAGCTTCTGTCACCTTGGTTCCTTGCCAGCTTGACACACGATATTGCCTTGGTGATGGTGAGAACGTACCTGCAGAACTCTCCAGTGGCTTCAAAATTTCAACCTCCAGGTTAATGGAGAAGCCTTCCAGTATCCCAGTCTGGTAAGCAACCATAAGAGTAGAACTGTTTTCTTTGTGTGCCAGGGCTGGCTCTGGCCCTGGGCTCGCGGCAAGGCTCCCGCCTCGGGGCTGCTCCTGTCGCCTTGGGCTCTCTGGGCACTCAGGGCCAGCTCCGGAGCAGCTCGCAGCGGGAGGACGTTGGTGCAGCCAGTCCCCTTTCCCCGGGGCTGTGATACGAGCTCCAGAGGCCTCCAATGCCTCCAGAGGTCCGCCTCAGCTTTGGCTGCTGCGGGCCTGTGCAAAGGGCAGGCCCTGGGGGAGAGCTGCTGCCACACAGCCCCACCAAGGGCTGAGCCCAGCACAGCAATTACCGCCTGTGCCTTCACTCGTGTGCTTTGCATCACATATTTTGTTGCTGCAGTAGAGCCTGAGACCAACCACTGCTTCCTCCGGGCTGCGGCTCCTTCTGCACAGATTTTTGGTCCATCACTTGAAAAGAGAAAGACGCACAGCTGGATCAGATGAAACATTCTCCACTGGGAGGTGTTTCTCTTCAGGAGGCAATGTTGTGAAAGTCAGTGGAAAATGCCCATGCTCTTGGGCTGGGCCAGAAACACTCCCTCCTCCAGAAAGCTGTGGTTGCCTCCTGATGCTCAGAGACTGGGAAATTCGAGGGGTTCTCAGGCAGTGGTGCATGTTCAGCTGCCTGTGAGCTGATGCCCAATGCATTCCTCATGAGGGCTGGGGAGAGGTGCAGCCAGGCCAGGCTGGGAAACAGCCTCTGCAGGGTGCGGAAGCAGCAGCGGGGCACCAGGCTGCCATGGATGCCATCCTGCTGTGCCGGGCACGGCTGTGTCCCAGATGTGCAGCCCAAGGGCCCGGCTGCTGACCCATGGACAAGGCTGAGGAATGCACCCCCTTGTCCTGCTGTGCTTCCTTTCTGTGTTTGTCATCAGGAATTCATTTTGAGTCAAGAGATGTTTTGGCTGCAAGTATCTTGGGTCTTTGTTTTTGGAGGACCTTAACCGAAAGTAGTTCCATTTCCAGGGAATGGATGCCACAAAGCAGGGCTCAGCCTGTGGGTCAGCAGGGACACACTACTCACCCTGCGATGGGAGCTGGGCTTGCTGCCGCAGAATGCCACGCCGAGACGTGACTTGGAAAGTTCCTCCTGCAGACGCCCCTGTAACTCAACAGCCACAGAAGCTTCTGCCATACTCTGCTCAGCTGCACGGCACACTGAGCCACAGGAGTAGGTGTATGTGTGTATGAGGGTTGCGCCAGGGCGACAGGGTCACGATGCACGGTTGCTACCTTCTCTCCGTGGCACCTTGCTTAGGTTCCATTGCCCGACTGCCGCGAGTCTGTGTGGCATCTGATGCTGGAAGAGTCTTCCCCCAGGAAAGGCCTTGACGTCACCCTCGGACCATCTCCCATGAGCTCTATGTCTCTCTGATTGGTTTCGGAAGACGTATTCACAACAGTGTCAGCCTGCAAAAAGGCAGGTCAGAACAGCACCCGTGCATTTCAGGAGATCCTAGACAGCCAGAGAGGTCTCAGCCCGGGGCACAGCCTGGGTGGCCTACTATCCTCCTGCTCTTCTCCGTGACGACACAGCACACGATAGGACACGACTGCATTGCACATGGAGGAAGATGGACAGCTAATGCTCCTTCTCCCACTGACAGCGATCCTGTGGGATCACTCAGGGCTCCAGAAGGGAGCAGGTCAAGAATTCCAGATTCCTTCACACCATGAGATTATGTTAAGGGAAATGGAAGTTGAGCGATGCCTTGTCACATGGACACTGATTATTCTCTCTGAAAAGGCACACAGAGACTTGCCTCCAGCATCTTCCAGGATTTTAAGCTATCCTTCCGCAGGGGCTCCAAATAATCCATGTCACGATTCAGTCTAGAAGGATCAGAGTGAGAGACCATTTCATGGTGTCTGGGATCCCTCTCTGCCTCTGGAAATTGGCACTGCCAAGGGGGATGGATAAGGCCAGTGAAAGCCAGATGCAATGACATGGCCAAAGTGCACAGGGGCATGGGAGGCTCTGGGCAGCTCCTGGCCAGTCCTCCACCCCTACTTTGCAGACCCTGTGACACATCCTGGAAGGGGCGGCTGGAGTAGCCCAGGGCCCTGGGCTCCCCTCCTCACACACAGAGGAAATTCCTCACCAAAGCCTGGGGAAACTGGCAGCAGTGCGGTGCCACAGCTATCCCTGCCTCCTCTGTCCCTCCTGCCTCTCCTTCTGCTGGGACACCGCCCAATTCTTCAAGGACACATAGCCAGACCCTCTCAGGACCCACTGGAGCCTTGCTCTCCCCCTCTGCCCTTTCCCCACCATGGGCACCCCATGCAGCCGTTCCCAGGGTTTCGTGAACGTGTCTCCCACGGAGGGACCCCAGCAGGACAGCTCAGTACCCGAGTGCCCTGAGCCTGCTTGTGGATAATTCCTCTGGGCTGTGGCCCATCTTGTCCGGGCCTGTGCCGCAGTGCCAAGCAGCAGAGAGAGGGCAGCTCAAAGCCTCAGCAGGGCTAGGCCCAGAGGCACAGCAATTACCTTCCTGTGACTGTGCCTGGCATCGCCTCCCTTCCTGCAGCAGAGGCTGGCACAGAATCATTGCTTCCCTGTGGGAAACGCTGACCTTCACCACAGCCTCTCCACTCGACTTCTGGGGAAAGGAAAAGGAAACACTGGGATCAGATGGGGCTGTTTCCCATTGGGGAGGGTGCATCTCAGGAGGCAATGCTTCTCAAAGACATGGAATAAGGATCAGGAAAAGGCCCAGGCTCTTGGGACTGGGCCAGAGCACTCCTTGTGCAAACAACTGGGCCTCCTCGATCCGCGCCAAGAGACAGGGAAATTGCAAGGCAATCTCAAGGGTGTGGCATGGCCCGTGTGCAGTTTGGGCTGCATGGCAAGCTTGATGCCCAATGCCTTCCTGCAGAGGCTGGGAAGAAAGCTGCAGCCAGGCCTCAGGCTGGGAAACAGTCCTGCAGGGCCATGGAAGCAAGCAAGCGTGGCAGCCGAGCGCCATGGAAATCCCTCCCGCTGTGGCCGGGCACGGCGTGTCCAGATGAATGCAGCCCAAAGCCCCCGGTTGCTGAGCCCGACAGACAAGGCTGAGGGAAATGCTCTCACCTTGTCCCTCTCCGCAGCATTTCCTTCGCATATTTGCCCCATGAACCTCAAATGGCTTCTCGAATTTCTTGTCTGTCGTGTGTTGGCCTTTTCTGTTGGAAGGATCTTTGACAGGAATATGTAGTTCCATTTTCCCATGAATGGAATGCCAACAAAAGCAGGCGCTCAGCCTGTGGGCTCAGCAGGAGCACATTACTCACGCCCTGTCATTGGAGCTGGCTTGGTGCACACTATCCAGCTCCAGGAGTTGGTAGAAGTTCTCCTGCCGTCACATCTGTACTGAAACAGACCACAGAACCTTCTGTCACCTGGTTCCTGCCAGCTTGTCAATGATTTACGCCTTGCGTGGGATGTGAGAACGTAACCTGCAGAACCCTCAGTGGGCCTTCAAATTTCAAACCTTCCAGGTTAATGGAGAAAGTCCTTCCCAGTAATCCCAGTCTGGAAGCAAACCAAGAATTGAGAACTGGGTTTCCTTTGTGGTGCCAGGGCTGGCTCTGCCCTGGGCTCGCGCAGGGCTCCGTCGGGGCTGCTCCTGTGCTTGGGCCTTGGGAACTCAGGGCCATGCTCCAGGCAGCTGCAACAGGAGGGATGTTGGTGCACTCAGTCCCTTCCCGGGGCTGTTGAAACGAGCTCCAGGGTCTCCAAGCCTTCCAGAGGCGCCTCCCAGCTTTGGCTGCTGCCCTGGGGCCGTGCAAGGGCGCAGGCCGGCTGGGGAGAGAGAGTGTCAGTCTGCCACAGCAGCCCCAACCAAAAAGGGCGTGAGCCCCGCACATTACCTGATCCTGTCCTTTGAGCCTGTGCTTGGCGAGTCACCATTTTGTTGCACTTGGCAATGGTAAGAGCCTGAGACAAAATGGCTTTCCTCCGGCTTGCGGACTGCCTTTCTGCAGCAGATTGCGTCTAGTCACTTTGAAAAAAGAAAGTACGGGCACACGCTGGAGTCAGGAGATCGGAAATATCTTCTCACTGGGGAGGTGTTCTCTTCAGAGGCAATTGTTTGTGAAAGTCAGTGGAAAATGCCCATGCTCTGGGGCTGGGCCAGAAACACTCCCCATCCTCCAAAAAGCTGTGCCTCGGATCTGCTCAGAGACAGGGAAATTGCAGGGGATCTCGAGGCCAGTGGTGCATGTTTGGGCTGCCCTGTCAGCTGATGCCCAAAGCCATTTACCTGCAGAGGCTGGGGAGAAGCTGCAGCCAGCGACCATAGGCTGGGGAAACAGCCCTGCGGGCGTGGAAGCACAAGCGGGGCAGCCAGGGGCCTGCCATGGGATCAACCTTCCTGCTTGTGGCCGGCCACGGCGTGTCCAGATGTGCAGGCCAAAGGCCGCCGGCTGTGAGCCCCAGGACAAGGCTGAGGGAATGCACCCACCTTTCCCTGCTGGCATTTCTTCGCTTAGCATTAAATTTTCTTCAGAATTTCTTCATTCGGTCAAGATGGCTTTCTGTGCGCCGACGGATCCTTTCTTTGGAGACCAAGAAAAGTAGTTCCATTTCCATGAATGGATGCCACAAAAGAGGGCTCAGCTCGTGGGCTCAGCGGGACACCATTACTCACCCTGTCATGGGAGGCTGGCTTGGTGGCACACTATCAGCCCAGGAGTATGGTGAAGTTCTTCCCTGCAGTCACGATCTGTAACTGAACAGTACCACAAGAAGCTCCTGTCACCTGTGTTCTGTGCCAGTTGACAATGATTACCCTTGGTGGATGGTGAGAACGTACTCTGCAGACCCTCAGTGGGCTGCTCAAAATTTTCAAACCTCCAGGGTTAATGGAGCAAGCCTTCTCAAGTATCTCCAGTCGGAAGCAACCAAAGATGAGAACTGTTATCCTTTGTGTGCCAGGCTCTGGCTGCTGCCTGGGCTCGCGGGCAGGGCTCGCCCGCTCGGGCTGCCTCCTGTGCCTTGGCCTCTGGGCTACTCAGGGCCAGCTCCGGAGCAGCTGCACGGGAGGACGTTGGTGCACTCAGTCCCTTTTCCCGGGGTGTGATACGAGCTCCCAGAGGCCCTAAGCCTCCAGAGGCCGCCCTCCAGCTTTGCTGGCTGTGGGGCCGTTGCAAGGGACGGCTCCGGGGGAAGAAGCTGCTGCCGCACACAAGCCCACAGGGCTGAGCCAAGCACAGCAATTACCTCTGTTGCCTGTGCCTGTGCCTGCATCGCCCTCCTTCCTTGCAGCAGGGGCTGGAAACGAAAGAGCGACTGCTTCCTTCAAGGAAATGCTCCTTCCACAGAAAACTCTATGTCCATTCTCTTGAGAAAGGGAAGGGAGACAGCTGCATCAGATGGAACTGTTCGCTATATGGGTTGGTGCCATCTACAGAAGGGAATAGTTTGTTAATAAACCGGAAATGGCCAGGTACTGAGGCTGGGTCAGAGTACTCCCTGTCAAACCACGACTGGGCAGGGGCTGCCCTGGGTCCTGACAGGGCCTGACTCTGTGCCCTGGGGCTGGGGGAGCTGTCACGGGGCAGGGAGGGCCAGGCTGGCAGTGGCTGCTCAGGGATGGGTTTGGCCCGTGTCCCTGCAAGCAGCGACTGCCCAAGCAGCTGCGCTGMCCCCGGGCTCTCCTCCCGGCCTGCTGGGCTCTGTTGGGTGGCACAGCCTTTGCCAAGGGGCGGCAAGGTGCCTGCAGGCCCCAGCTCTGGGGGAAACGGAGAACGTCCTGCCCGCATCCACCGTGCTGCCAGCTCAGCAGTGCAGCACAGCACGGGCTCACGCTACCCATTGCTCCCACAGGTCCAGCCGGCCCCACCACATGTGTCCCTGATGCCCAGAAGGGCCTTGGAAACGCTTTCTGTAAGGGAACAGGCTACTGGCTGGGGTTACTGGCAGGCCTGCTTGTTTTGGAGCTTRTCTTCATGTTGTGCTGCTTTGGAATCTGGTATTCCTGGAAGAGAAAACGGTGAGTGTTTTGTTGCTCTCCCTCTCAAACAGCTTCTTTTGAAAGCCTAATGTTGACAGGAAACATTCCCAGTGAGGCTGCAGTAGAGTTGTGGCCCGTCCATGATTGTCCAAAGAACTCTGCTGAGGGTTCTGCTGCTGCCCAGTGCTTTCATTGGCCTCTTCATTGCTGGGCCTTTTCCTGGGCGGCCCGCTGGGACTGCAGCCAGTGCTGGCTCCCACTGAGGCTGCCTGGCCAAGAGCAGCCCCAGGGGCACAGGGCAGAGGCAAAGCTCGGTGGGGAGGAGAAAGAGCAGGGACCAGATTGCCCTTGAAAGGCAGAGGCGCTCTGGGCCCGCTCCTGGCCAGGGAGCCTGCCCAGAGCYGTCCCCTGCTCGCCGGGGCCTTGAGGGGCAGCTGTGCAGCTGGGCCGAGCTGTGCCAGCAGCTGCAGCCATGCTGGGGAGCCTTGCCAGCTCTGGGCCCTGCTGTGCAGGAGGGTCCCTGTGTGCCACTGGCAGCTGGGGCCTCAGCCACCTCCTCTCTTCACAGTCAGGAGTTGAAAGGCGGTGGGTGCATGTCACACCCAGGAATCTTGAGCGGCTCCTCCAGCAGAAAGAAGGGCCTGGGCAATCCTCTGAAGAGTTCTGAGAAGAAGATGCCAGAACACCCATCTATAAGGAAACCCCCTATTCTCCTGTAGATCCCACTGCCACCTCCTCTCCCCATGTGTATCCCCAAGCTACCTACATCTCTTTCTTGATCTTCCTCTGTCCCTTCCCACCCCATTCCCAAGTTCTTCTAGAGACCCCAGGAGCATCCCAGCACCCTCCAGCCCCTCCTGAGACCAACATGTCCCTTCCTCTGCCCMTGAGCCCCCTGGCCCTGCCCTCTTAACAACACTGTAGGTTACACCCCCCTAAAACACCAACCACTTGTTTGTAAAAGTTTAATAATAATAAAACTGTTATTCCGATAGTAATACAATCAGAGTAATAATAATTTGGACMATTTGAATTAGGACAATATGAGACAACAGAAACAAAGAGTTATGGACGTCCATGTACCTTTTTCTGGGCAGCACAAACCCAAAAAAGGACACCCATTAACAGAGGATTAGSTCTTAAAAACAATAACCTCTTGCCTATTCATACACCTCATACATGATGCATAAATTCCATTCAAATACAGGATTCTGTCTGGTCATCATCAACTTCATCCTCTGAATCCTAACAGCGMCTTCGAGGCGGGAAGAAGTTCATTTCTTCTGATAAGAGGGCAATAAATTCTTTCATTCTGACAGATTTATGTGTCCTGTGGCTGCTATCTAGCTGCAAGACCTTTCTTTAAAAAAAAGTATCTCACATGGCGTAGTTTCTATTTTAACATTATTTTATAACCTAAAACTATATTTAACGCACTACTTAAAAGAATTAATACAGCATTACTTTCTAACACAACACCTATAATATTCATTTTAATATGTGCGAAAAGCCAATCATAAAATACGCATTTTTCACACCCCCCATCCCCCCGACCCTCACCAAGGCAGCTGATGGCCCCTTCTTCTATTGCAATAAAGAGATGGAGYTGTCACCCCAGTGTGCGGGTGGTAGCAGCAGCAAAGCCCACCTGGCAGCAGCACTGGGCCCTGCTGTGCAGGAGGGTCCCTGTGTGCCACTGGCAGCTGGGGCCTCAGCCACCTCCTCTCTCCACATGTGCTCCCGTGCAACTTCAGAAGAGGAGCCTAACAACTCAGGCAGAGAGAACTTGACCGATGATCCCAGCTCTCCACTTCTGCCCCTGTCTGCCCTGCCGTGGCTGCAGCCCCATCACCAGGCCTTCCCAAAACCCACCCCTCCAAAACAAGACCCTCTGCCCCCTAGTCCCCTGGTCCATGAAGAATAGCCCTGTGATCTGCCAATGGTACGTCGCTTCCTTGCTCGCCCCGATCCGGACACAATTCGAGAATGTTATCATCCATCACTGTATGGATGATGTGCTGGTGTGTGTCCCCAGTGATGATCTGCTGGCCCCTGTGCTCACCTGTGTAACCGATTTGTTAATTGTTGCTGGATTTGAGCTCCAGAGCGACAAAGATTCAACGGGTGCYGCCCTGGAAGTACCTGGGTCTAGAGATCACGAAGCGGACCATTGCTCTGCAAAAATTGGCGATTCACCCTCGTGTGAAGACTTTAGCGGATGTCCATCAACTGTGTGGGGCTTTGAACTGGGTGAGACCTTGGCTGGGTATTAGCACCGAAGACCTAGCCCCCTTTTCAATCTTTTGAAAGGGGGACAGGAGCTCTGTTCTCCTAAGGAGCTCACCCCAGAGGCCAAGACCGCCCTTGCGAAAATTCAAAAATCTATAGAGGCAAGGCAAGCCCACCGTTACAACCCGGGCTTGCCATTCAAATTCATTATTCTTGGGAACCTGCAACATCTTCATGGATTGATATTCCAGTGTGACAAGCCCCCCAAAACCCAAAAACCACCTAAGGGTAAACGGGGAAAGGACCGAAGCTTGAGCTTGAGTGGGTGTTCCTCAGCCACCACTGGTCCAAGAGGATCACAGGGCCACATGAGTTGGTAGCGGAACTGATCCGCAAAGCTAGATCACGGATCAGGGAGTTGGCAGGTGTGGACTTTTTGTGCATTCACATTCCAATTGAGCTCATATCTAGAAAATTCAGAATGAAAATTTTAAATGAACTTCTTGCGGAGAGCGAAGTGTTACAGTTCGCTCTGGCCAACTACACCGGCCAGGTCGATGTAGGGCAACTGGCCCATTAATTATTTAATCAGGCTGTTCAATTTAAATTATCCCTCAAAAAGATTCAAAGTCGTGTCCCACTCGAAGCTCTGACCGTGTTTACTGATGCGTCTGGGGGATCTCACAAGTCTGTGATCACTTGGAGGGATCCACAAACTCAGCAGTGGGAGATGGATGTTGCTAAGGTTGAGGGTTCCCCTCAAGTTGCTGAGTTGGACGCAGTCCTCAGAGCGTTCGAGAAATTTAAAGATAAACCATTTAATTTAGTAACGGATTCAGCTTATGTTGCAGGTGTAGTGGCCAGGGCAGAGAATGCTGTCCTGCAAGATGATCCGAATTTGGCCCAGTACAACTTGCTCTCGAGGCTTATTACACTCATCTCCCACCGAGAGCAACAGTACCATGTAATGCACGTAAGGTCTCCCACTGATTTGCCTGGATTCATCGCCGAGGGTAACCGCAGGGCTGATGCCCTGGCGGCCCCTGTTCAGATGGCCCCACTCCCAGACGTGTTCCATCAAGCTAAGATCAGCCACCAGCTCCAACATCAGAATGCGCCAGGCCTGGGTCGTCAATTCCAACTGATGCRTGACCAGGCCAAGCCCATAGTGGCCACATATCCCCAGTGCCAGCGGGATCAGCTTCCATCCCTGCCCGCTAGTGCAAATCCCCAGGGGCTGTCTAGTTGCGAAGTGTGGCAAATGGACGTCACCAAGGTTCCTCAATTTGGCCGCCTTCGATACGTGCATGTATCAGTTGATACCTTCTCGAGTGCTGTCTTCGCTTCTRCCCACACAGGGGAGAGAGCCTTGGATGTTCAAAAACATCTTGTCCAAGCTTTCTCCGTGCTGGGCATCCCTAAAGTCATCAAAACTGACAATGGACCCGCATACACGTCCAGGGAGCTCAGGAGCTTCCTGCAACAATGGGGAATAGAGCATAAGACCGGCATCCCCTATTCCCCCACAGGACAGGCTGTGGTCGAGAGGACCCACCAGAGCCTAAAAAGGGTTCTCGAACATCAGAAGCCGGCTATGAAGGTGGAGTCCCCTCAATCCCAGTTATATCGGGCACTTTACACCTTGAACTTTCTGAACTGTTCCTTTGAAAATTTGAACCCACCAACAGTGCGGCATTTTGGGCAACACAACAATCTGTGCCTGAGGGAGAAGCTACCAGTTCTGGTCAAGGACCCTGAAACCTGGAAATTGGAGGGGCCGCTTGACTTGTGACCTGGGGGCGTGGGTACACTTGCGTGTCCACTCCCTCAGGTCTCAAGCGGGTGCCTTCTAAGTGGGTCCAGCCCTTCCTGCCAAAGGTGGGAAAGACAGTCACCCCAACACCACAGGTAAAGGTAGCGAGGTGGTAGCAACGGCGAAGGCCAGACCCCTTTTACCTCGATTTGAGCCTTTCTTCTCCTCCCTAGAGCAGAACCACAATTTTAAACTTACTCATCCTTTCCCTCGCTTGTTGTCATTTCAGTAATTCCAGCCGGACCCATGGCCCTGAGGGAGACAATCCTACTCTACTTTCTCCTGGTCCTCGGAGCTTTTATAACACCGGCCGCTCCGTGGATTGTTCCCCAGCCGAAGGAATATGTTTGGAGGCTGCTTGCACGTTCCCTCGGACAGGACAGCATCTGCTTGGACACCAGCTCCGCAGAGAACCCTCTTGCRTCCTGCCTGGTGGGGATCCCTCTCAAACCCAGTTCCCTCCCCTTCCCTTGGAGTGCAGCATTCGCGAGATGGGAAGGCATGCGTGAAGTCACAGTCTTCCCAGTCCCAAATGGATCTGGGACAGAACTGTCGTGCGTACCCTGTTTGCCACCAGCGAGCCCATCCATTTTGAATTGCTCGGTTCGTCCAATGCCTCTGTATGTTTTCAGTTTCAACCCCCTCACCCTGTTAGTCCTTCCCCTGACCTGGTTCAAGTGAGACAAGGCAATAGAGAATTTACTGCCGCTGAGTGGTGTGAAACCATTGTAATCATCCAAGGCCCGTCCACTGCGAACCTCACCCCCAGAACTCTCCCCAAAGGTATCTTTTTGATTTGTGGCGACCGAGCGTGGGCAGGCATCCCCTCTCATCTAGTCGGAGGGCTTTGCACATTGGGGCAGTTGATGCTGTTTACGCCTAACACCACCCAAATTAATAATTGGCGCTCAAAAAGAACCTCAACTAACTCAATTCGGCAAAAAAGAGATATGAAAGATTTCAGCTCYGGCAGTGATTCCCAAATTTCTCATTGGTCAGAATCCAAAAGAATCACAGTCTCTTTGTTTCTGCCAGGGGTTTCTGCCAGGAAGGCGATCGGCAAATTGGGAAAACTAGAGTGTTGGGCGATGAAATAAGCCAATCTTACTTCGACTGCCATTGCAGACCTCCTCTCAGATGAGAAAATCACCAGGCAAGCGACGCTCCAAAACCGAGCAGCACTCGACTACCTTTTATTACTTCACCATCACAGCTGCCAAGAATTTGAGGGTCTCTGCTGTTTTAACTTGTCATCCAAAGCCGAGGACGTGCAAGCATCAGTGAATAAGATGCAGAACATGATCCATGAGATCAAGCAAGAAACTTCAGACTGGCTGGGGAACTTGTTCTCGGGGCTTGGACAATCAGGTTGGCCTGGGTCACTTTTGAAGGATGTGTTAACCGGAATTTTCGTTGTGTTAGCTATATTCCTAGGTTGTTCTATTGTTTGGGCACTTGTTAAGAGACTTCTCCGCAAGATAACGTCAGTGCCAAGTGTCAACCTTGCCAACCTAACTGCTCCTTCGTCTGTCGAAGGACAAGTCTATGTGGACATGACAAGTCAAGTAAATTCACCTGACGAAACTGCTTCTAATGAGCCTTGCCAAGAAAAGGTTTATGAAGACATTGAAGTTTGATAAACTTTCAGCTACAGACTGTTCCCTCACTCTCCCTCTCCAAAATTTTTTTTTGTGTAAAAAAAAAGGGGGAGATGCTGCAGTGCGCTTTGTTCTTTGTTTGATTGCTTATGTAATGTTCTTTGTCYGATTTGTTATGTAAAGTTCTGTATAGTTGGAATGTTCGGTTCCCCCTGTTCATTTGTTTAAATGGTTCTGCCTAGGGCTCCCTTCCCACCACTGTCCCTGTCAATCCTCGGTCCCCTCCCCGGTTGTCTAGGCAACTCCTGCCACTCCTCATGTCTATCATTTATCCCCTCCCACGTTGTTCTAGTTTCTCCCATTTGTTTCCCTAGCAACTGCCCCATCCATCACTTACTGCCCATGCCCTTTCCCTAGAACCTTCCACTCTGGGCAGGGAGTGATTGGACCAGAAGTTGTATCTCCTCCCCAACTGATTCCCCGTTGGTTGTTATGCATTGTCGATCTTCGTTCTCTGTATGATGATTTGCCCAGGGGTGGGTGACTCCTCCCTTCTGGGGCCC
Source organism: Sporophila hypoxantha (assembly GCA_002167245.1). NCBI lineage: Eukaryota > Metazoa > Chordata > Aves > Passeriformes > Thraupidae > Sporophila > Sporophila hypoxantha. The sequence continues at coordinate 588 of NDFG01004457.1, read as the reverse complement.
CTTAAAACCTTGTTTCTCTCCGCCCCWCAGGGCAGTTGCCTGCAGCCTTCACACCTTTCAATAGAAGGTGATGCAGCTTCCCAACCCATGTCCAGGACTGAACCTCTGGGACCCAGGACTGAGCTTCTGGAGGATGGTGAGGGTAGGTCAAGGCCTTTCCCCTGGGGGAGCTGCCAGCTCAGAGCACAAAGCTCGGCCAGGGGGGCATCGCTGCAGGTGCCAGGACAGAGCCATGCACGTGTGTGCCCTYGCCCTGCGYGATCCCCTGACAACTTCTRCTCAGCACTGGCAGCTGTTTGGAGGAGGGTGGGCCGTGGCCCAGCCCAAAAAGCCCAGATGTTTTGTGGATCTTTTCTCCATTTTTGATAAGCACGATACCCTGAAGATGCCACCAAAGAAATGGGGAATTGTTCCATCTGATGCAGCTATTCTTTTTTGTTTCTCAAGTGATGGACCAAAAGGCAGGACAGAAGGAGGTGTGTCCCCAACGAAGCAGAGGCCGATTGGCTGCCCCTGCTGCAGGAAGGAAGGCCAAGCCAGACACGGGCACAGGAGGTAATTGCTGTGCTGGGCTCAGCCCTTGGCGGG
>NDFG01004454.1:0-11364 GCA_002167245.1 Sporophila hypoxantha | reverse complement strand
GTGGTGTGGCGGGGATAGAGATGGAGATAGATATGTAACATAGCGTAGAGCAGAGAGGCATAATGACCGTGGATGGTAGGAAACGATGCACACACAGTATGATGTGAAAAACTTCGTTTTAGTAAGAACGAGTAAGTCCTCACTCCCGGCAGAATGGCGGGGGTGAATGCTAGAAGGTGAAGCTGATCAAAGCAAAGGGGCGGGTCGAAGGTGCTCGAGAAACGCTCAGGAATCCATCCAGTCGATAGTTCCGATCTCGAGTCGGATTCAAGCTGGGATGATGGCCTCCAGCAAGTGGTCTGTAGCCTGATTACCCGATCCATATTTCTGCGAGGAAGAGGATGTGAGAGTTTGCATCCAGAGGGGTAGCCATCAAAGAATACCTCCGGCATTCGGCGTTAAAGGAAACATAGAAGGGCTCTTCCTCTCACTGATTTGGAGGAAAAATTAAAATGCATGTGCTGAGGGGCACCCTGTCCGGTGGGGGGGCCGGACGGAAAACCAGAAGAACACTTTAACAGTAACGCCCAGTAACCAGGAAACAACTAGTTATAATGCCAACTTGCAGACACGAGGAATCAAGTTGCAGTCATGGTTCTCGCACGCTTCATTGACAGCGGTTTTTGGAGGAAGATATATAATGCTTCCTTTTGACACAGCAAACATGCAGATTGATCTTTATGGAGCGCAAGGGATAGATAGTCCTTAAGCAGCGAAAAATAGGGAAGGAAAACAATTTATTGAGTTCCAAAAAGCAAGCTGGCCCTTAGTGACTGAGCAATCCACCCACTGCAATGCTTCCAGCTACCAGCAATTAACGGGCAGAGACCCAGCCATGATCCCCCCAGGCTGCAGGCCGTAGGGCCTTTCTGGCACATGAAGGTAAGACAACTACCGAGGCGGCCAGAGAGCTATTCGCTCTGTATCTAAGGTAATGTGCCAGACATCCCAATGGTCTAATAAAGGCAGAGCGAAAGTGATGAATAGTTTCCCTCAATCAGTTTGTGGACCGTCCCTCGCAGAGCACACTTTGACTCTTTGCTCTGTCATCCAAGAAACAAGGGCCCTGTTTTAGCAGAATGCTTGTGCCAGCACATGTAAAACACTGCTTACCAAAGATCATCTTGCGGTCACTAACCACCCTGATCTACCTCACGGGACATGATTATGCATGTGTGAGAGAGGCAGGCCCTAGCTCCTATTCAGGCAGACTGTCCCACACCGCATATAACAGCGTGCGATTGGCATGCCTCAAGTTGCGGCCAAACAGGTCACTCGTTCGCATGCGGACATGCCCTCAGCCAGCTACCCACCACAGCCGTTCTCCACGCACCCAGATGAAACCTAGGGGGCCCATGCTGGCCATGTGCAAGGAAGAGCGACAATCATCGCCAGAAGATTGCCGTCACAGAGAATCAGGAAATGGGAAAGGGAGGGGGCAACCCGGGCCGCACACAGCCCCTCCCACCCGAACAATGAAGCGGCCCGGTTGTCCCAATTGCCAATGGGTGCACGGAACTCCGGCACTCCCTGCCCCCTACCAACGGTCAAACTTTACAACTCAGCAAACAGCCCAGCCAAACCCATCCACACACCCAGGAATACCAAGGATGGCCTCCCGTTAGTGGGCGAGGCCCCTGTGGGTGGCCCCTGGCCAAGAATGGCGTGGGAGCGAGACCCCATGGGTGGCTTTTGCAGTGAAGGTGGGCAGACACCCACTGATAGTGTGGGCTGTTTGCCGTCTCCATAACAATTTGATGCCCTGCTATTTGCCTTCCCTTTTGGGTCAACACAGGGTCAGACGTCACCCGTGATTCCAAGTAATACACTGGCCTTCACAGTGGAAATCAGAAGAAGCACCATGTAAGGGGGGTTGAGGACTGTCTCGAGCCAGAAGAAGCACCCCAGTCTGTCGCTGTAACGCTTTGCACCGAGAGGGGACCGGGGAGGACCATCATCCTCTCCCCATATGTAAATGTCTGAATGTCCGCCCTTGTTAGGGAGGATGCCCTCACCTTGCTAGATGTCAAGAATGACAAATTTATTCTAAGGGCCACTGCTGCATACCCACAAACTCCCATCAAACCTAATAATGGAAATCACTGGACCCAGTGTGGGTTGAAGCAGTGGCCCTTGTCAAAAGCCCCGAATGATGACTGCCCTTCTTGAGTTAATTACCAGAGAGCTGCAGCCAAAACATATTGAAACCTCCACAAAGCCCGTGGAACACCTCAATCTTTGTGATACGAAGACGATCGGCGAAAGGCTTCCGTCTTTTAACATGACGTGCCGAGAGCGTGAACAAAAAAAATTCCAACCAAGTGGGTCCCGTGCAAACCCTGCTGCCAATGATTCAAATGGTTGCCAAGAAGAGACAGCCCTGTGCAGTGCTTAACAGACATCAAAGACTGCTTCTTCTCCATCCCCTTACATGATGATGATAAAGAACGATTTGCCTTTTCTGTCACCTTCCCAAACAGCCAACGACCCAGCCTGCGCTTTCAATGGCATGTATTGCCTCAGGGAATGGTCAACTCCCCTGCCATCTGCCAGATCACAGTGGACTGAGCACTAGCACCAGTCCGCCAGAACGATCCCACCGCGACCATCATCCAGTACATGGACGACATCCTGATCGCTGCACCATGGACGAGCCAAGTAGACCAGCTAGTGACTGCAGTCTCAGAGGCTTTGAAAGTAAATGGATTTGAGATATCGAGTGCAAAGATAAAAAAGGGACTGTGTGTGACCTTTTTAGGTGTGGGAATCTCGGATTCCTACATAACCCCTCCCCAAATAAAAATCCACCAAAACATCAAGACGCTCCGTGACATGCAGCAGCTGGTAGGATCCCTACAGTGGCTCTGTAACATCATTCTGATCCCTCCTGAGGTCATGGACCCCCTAAACAACCTCCTAAAAGGGAAGAAACCATGGGAACAAAAAACCCTGACGCCAGAAGCGATAAATTCCCTCGATTTTATCGAACGCCAGATGTCTGTAGGCACTGTAAGCACTGTAAGGATCCACCATCTCTGAAATCACCCTTCAGTCCCTCCCAGGGCTCTCCTCTGCTGTCCTCTGTCTCCACGCCACTGAGCACAGAGCTGCTTTGTCTCTGTATTGTGCTCATGTGCTGGAGGCCTCCAAACCCCCACCTTGGGAGATCTCTGGGCCCTCTCCAAGGTGTTGGCAAATGAAAACATTCTGCTCATAGTCTAACAAAATCACCTCAGGACAAGGATGGTCAGACCTGTGTGTCCTGGCTACTTTTGCCTTGGAGCAATCCTTGGATAGATAGAATTTTTTAGGCTGAATTCCAGTTTTGCCCATGGGCACTTTGATGTGAACAACAATTCTTTTCCATTGGAAGGAAAGCAGAGGCCCAGTGTTCCAGGGGCAGATGAGCAGCAGCCACCATGGGCCAAGGCGAGCCAGACCTTTCTGGAATTGCAGCTTCTGCCTGAGAGAAATCCTTGGATACGCAGCATTTGGGAGGTAGAAAACCAGTTTTGGCCACTGGTCCCTTGATGAAAAGGCCATTTCTTTTCCATCTGAAGGAAAGCAGAGAGCCCCATGGTGTGATGGTAGATGAGAAGCAGCCCCTGGGAGGCCAAGCCAGCCAGACTTGTCTCTCCTGGCAGCTTTTGGTTGGGAGCTATCCTTGGATATCTGAAATTTAGGGCCCAAATCTCAAATTTGGCCACAGCCCCTGGACGAGAAGACTGTTCTATTTCCATTGGAAGGAAGGCAGAGAGCCCCAGTGTTTCAGGGGTAGATGATAGGTTGCCATCAGAGCCCACAGCGCCAGCCAGAGCTGGCAGGTTTTGTCTGGCAGAAACCTTTCATATAGTGAACATTTTGGGAGAAGTTACAAATTTGGCCGTGGAGGAATAAGAAAATTCTTTTCCACAGGAAGGAAAGCACAGAGCCCCAGTGTTTCAGGGGCTGATGAACTGCAGTCACCAGAGACCAAGGCCAGCCAGACCTGTCTGTAATGGCAGCTTTTGTGTAGGAGCAATGATTGGATATAGGACTGTTGGAGGTGGAATCCCAATTTAAAACATGGGCACCTGGAGTAGAAGGATGGTTCTTTTCCATAGGAAGGAAAGGGCAGAGCCCCAGTGTTTCAGGGCAGAATAGAGGTGACCACCAGAGGCCAAGGCCAGTCAGAGCTGTCTGTCCTGGGAGCTTTAGTCTGAGAGAAACCCTGGTTGGCCAGACTTATTGGTAATGACAGCTTTTGCTGGGAGCAATCCCTGGATATTGGGAATTTTGGAAGGGGAGGCCCATTCTGGCCATGGATGCTTGAATGAGAAGGGCAGTTATTTTCGATTTGAAGGAAAGCCCAGAGCCCCAGGGTTTCAGGGGTACATGAGAAGAGACCCTTGACATGCCAAGGGCAGTTGGACCAGTCAGGCCAAGCCAACCAGACCTGTTCCCTGTTCCCTTGTTTCCATGGGGCCCTGCAGTGTCACAGTGGTGGTGTCACATTGGATCCTTGGTTCCATGAGGCCCAGATGTGTCACACTGGCCTCTTGTTTCCATGGGGCTCCAGAGGTCAACCATGGTCCCTTGCTTCCATGAGGCCTGGCAGTGTCACAGGGGTCTCCTTGGTGCCACAGTGTCACAATGGACCCTTGGTCCATGGGGACTCACAATGTCAGAAGGGTCTCCTTGGTTCCATGAGGCCCTGCAGAGCCCTTGATTCAACGAGGCCTCCAAGTGTCACCATGGCCTCCAGGATTCCATGAGGCCCGCATGTCACAATGGACTTGGTTCCATGGGGTCCTGCACTGTTCCATGAATCCTTAGTTCCATGGGGCCCTGGAGTGTCACAATGGTCTCCTTGGTTCCACGTGCCACACAGTGTGACCACTGCCCCTTGGCCTGCCGAGACTCCACAGTGTCACAATGGCTCCTTGGTTCAATGAGGCTTTGTAGTGTCACAATGGTCTCCATGATTCCATAATGTACGTGTTCACATGGGTTTTGGATGAGGGAAGAGACGAGGATCTGACTCCATGGTTCAGAAGGCTTGATTTATTATTTTATGATATATATTATATTAAAACTATACTAAAAGAATAGAAGAAAGGATTTCATCAGAAGGCTAGCTAAGAATAGAATAGGAAAGAATGATAACAAAAGCTCTTTCTCCGACTGTCTGTCCGAGCCAGCTGGGCTGTGATTGGCCATTAATTAGAAACAACAACCATGGGCCAATCAAGATGCACCGTTGCATTCCACAGCAGCAGATAATCAGTGTTTACATTTTGTTCCTGAGGCCTCTCAGCTTCTCAGGAGGAAAAATCCTAAGGAAAGGATTTTTCATAAAAGATGTCTACAACATATTCACCCTTTTTATTTTTAGTTAAATTAAAAAAAAAGTGTTTTAATTTTTCTGCTGGGCTCATGCAGAGGAAAGAACAAACACTTGACAGGTTATCTGTTGCAATCAAAACCTCAAGTGCTGATGTGGAATGATCAGAAAATTCTTCACCTGTAGAACATAAATTTCATCATATCACTAAAACAATCTTACAATATAAGAAAAAGCAAAAACACGCAAAGAAAGTTCATTGCTCCAAGTCCAGACAACTGAGTTTCAGGAGAAAGTCCAATGACTGAAATGTTCCTCTTTGACATCTCTGAAAGTCCCTTTTGTCCTGAAACAGGCTTGCAGAATCCTGAAACAAAAAACTGCAACCAAAACATGACAGTTATCAAAAATCTATTGACAGTCATCAAACAATTTTGAAAAATTTCTAGAATGTCTTGCCACAGCCCTCTATGAACACTTGGGCTGAGGCTAATTTTGGGCTCTTCAATGCTTTTGAGCTGCTACAAGCTCTTTCAACTCTTTTTTTTTTTTTTTTTTTTTTCCCCGAGAAGAGCAGCAGCAGCAGAGGAGCCTCTGAGGCCTTGTGGCGGCCCTGGCCCTCGTGGAAGGACCAGGAACCGCAGACCCGGCCCACAGAACGGTGGCCCAGGTCCTGATGGGGAAAGCAAAGCCCCCAAACCCAACAGCTGGCGGGGCGGTGGCCCTGGCCCAGGGAACCGAGCCAAACAGCCCAGACCCGGCCTGCGAGGRGGGCTCTGTGTTCTCACAGCCCAGCACCCTGCTGCCAGTGCCTGGGCAGCACCAGTGACCGAACGCTTCGTCCCTTTAGCTCCACCGGTGAACACCGGCAGTTGGGAAACAGAAGCTTCCCCCAGTATCTTCATCTCGGGTCGGGGATGTTTTGTCCCCACAGCAAGCGAGTGATGGTCACTTTCTGCTGTCTCCCCTGCCTCTGCAATGCAAATGCAAAAGGTGTTCCCGCTTCCGGCCCCTTGGCACCACCCCAACCCCCTCTGGGCTGGGGACCAGAGGCAGAGCTCCCGGGAGCCACCTCCCCCTCACCGCTGGGGCACGCAAGGGATGGCAGGGATCTCTGCAACCCCCAAGGGGGAACCGGCCCACGAAAAATGCTGGGTTTGAAAGCAGGCAGCTGGGCTGTGCCCACACTCAGCTGTCGGGCCATGCCTCCTCCACGGAAGGACAGGCTGACGCTCCCTTCCCTGTCCCAGCTCCCCTCGCAGGGGCAGCCCCGGGACAGCCCGAAAAACTCGGGGGGGAAGCTAGGCTGGTCGCGGGTGCCACGGCAGCTGCCGCTGGGGGCAGCGAGACCGTGGGCGGCTCTGATGACGGTCCCGCGGGCTCAGCGCCGTTTTCAGCATCATCTTGAACTGGGACCGGGCCAGCGGAAGGCAGCCCCGGGGGGGCTGGTGGTGGCGGTGCCGCTTGCTGATCGTTGTTCTCAGCTGCAACCTCTTCCATCGGCGCGGCGGGTGAAGGCGGGACTGCCGCGGCCGGAGCCCCCACGGGCTCTGCTGGAGGGGCGACTGCGGGAGGGGCTGCGGGGACCGGCACGGGGTCGGCCCCCTTAAAGGAAAGGGGAAAAAAAAAAATTCTTCATAATAGATGTCTGTGACAAACCAACTTGTTTTAATACCTTCTTTCCTTTTATTTGTTTTTATATCAGTTCCCTGTGGTCAACAGGCAAGAGAATCTAGATTATCTTGAAACTGGAGAAAATCCTCTCCTCCTGGGGCTGCTCCTGCTCTGCAGCGACCCACACAGAAGGGACTTTGCTGGGAGCCCCTGGTGGGGGCTCCCCCTTCCAGTGGGCCAGCTTCTTCCTGCATCTCTGCCACTGTACTGTGAGGATGCTATTCTCCACAGCCCTGCCAGCCACTATCAGCCCCAGTGTATTCCATCCTTCCTTTGTCTCAGCCAGGGGCCACAAGAGTCTGGAAGATGTCATTTTCAATTGATTGGTCCTGCCCAGCCCCTGGGCATGAGGCCACCCAGGAGCACTGGGCCATGGGGGCTATTTTCAGGGCACTGACCCAGCCCATGTCTCTCTCCATGGCAATGTCTGCCAGTAGTCCCAGACCTGTGTGCCGACGTGTGAGGGAATGAAGGTGTGCCATGATGTCCCATTGCGATGTCTGGATGGTGGAGGATAACATTGCTTGGGTGGTGGATCATGACGTCACTTGGGAGTGGTTTGTGACCTTGCACTCCTTTCTGTTATATTCAGGTGCTAGATGTTCCCTCTGTGGCATCTACCATTGAGTGGTGGATGTGTGACATCACTGGGGGATGGACATGAGGTTCTCATCCTTCACGACTTGAAATTTTGGTGGCCAGCTGGGCCTGGGTTCAGGCTGGCTTGATCCTTGGCTCCTGCCAAGCATGCCTGGTCCTCATCTCTTACCCCTCCTGCTGGCCAACAGGCAGACATGGCCATGGAGACAGAGTGGAGTTGCCCCCATCTGCCGGGACACTCAGAATGAGGTGGCTTCTGCTCTGCCCTGTCACCACCAGTTCTGCCTGGGCTGTATCTGCGGTGGGCGAAAAGAAATCCAGCGTCCTCCTCTGCAGCAGTCCACTAGAAGACTGTCAGGTTTTCTGAGCGGGGTGGACGGGACTACACTACAATTTGCCATCAGCTACCCTGAAGTGTCACCAAGAGGCCAACAGACAGGCAGGGAGAGCTCTCCTCCACCTTGCTGAAAATAGCCTCCATGGCCTTTTCATGTCTCCTCCATAGCCCTCATGGCCCTTTCATGTCTCCTCCATCTTCCCCACAGGGAACACTGTCCCACGCTGAGCAGGGGGCTGCAGAGCCAGAGCCTGTAGGTAGCCTTCTGCCCCAGGTGTGGGCAGGACTGTTCCAACAACAGCAGCATCTCCTGGATCCTGTGCAGCCCTGGCTGTGCCAGAGGCTGGCAGAAATCTATGGGGACCAGTGGTGGAGGGCAGAGGCTGCAGAGGCCTCCATCCTGCACAGCCTTTGTGCCCATGGCCCAAATGCAGAGGCCTTGGTGGAGGTGCTGCAGCCTCTCCTCAGCGGGCACACAGCACCGCTGGTCCATGGCATCATCAGCACCATTGTGGGCCAGTGCAGCGAGGAGGCCCAGAGGCTGCTGCGCTTCCATCACACCAGAGAGGACAACAGGCCTGTGGCCAGCACCAGCTCCAGCAGCTCCAACTGCACTAGGTTGCATGASAGGACTCCTGCCACTGGCTCTGCAAGCTTCAACAYGGAGGAGGAAGCTGGAATGCCACAGGCCAGCCTCCAAGGGAGTCACAGCTCTCCCCAACCCATGCCTGACCCTGCAGAGTTGGACCAGCCCCAGGAGGACCCAGAGCAACCAGCAGTGGCAGGTCCATCTGCCCAGGGCGGCATCTGCAGCCAGGGGCAGGGCTGGGACCAGTCTCACAGGGAGCCTCGGTGTGCCCGAAAGAGGAGAGCCCCCAGATCCCAGGATTCTCTTTAGCCCAGCAAGAGGCGGCTCTGATGGTGGCACTAGTGAGATTCCAGGAACCCTTTAGCCAAGAAAAAGTAAATAAATTCTATTTCTCTGACAAAGTTCCTGCTTCCCCCTCCTTCTAATGTCTTTGCCTGATTCCCACACCCCACCATCAGCTGAGAGCCTCTGGAGCCCCAGGACCATTTTGGCAACACCTCCTCACACAGAAATCTTGCTGCAGCTGTGATGGTGAAAGAGCTTCTGAGAAAGTGGGTGCTGTGCACCACTTGGTTATCCTGGAAGATGTGTCAGAGCTGTCTGCTGASTTACCTGGATTTCTGTAAAGCTTTTGACACAGTACCCCTCCAAGATCCCTCCCCTCAGTGAGAGAGAAATGGATTAGGACAAAGCAGAAATCAAACTAAGTAGATCTATAAGCAGAAATCCTGCTTAAAATAAGGAATCAAAATTCATTCTGAAAAGCAGGACCAGCCCAAGGAGCAGCTGTAGCCATGGAGACAGGCCTGGAAAGGTCAGCAGAAGTCACCAACAGCTTCAGATAGCTCAGTGTTCTTCAGTTTTCTGTTTGTGGGTTCTTTGGTTGGTTGGCTGGTTATTTGGTTATTTAGTTATGTCKGGACTGGCTTATTCCAGATGATTTTCATTTTCATTAGGATTTGYTAATTACTGACATTCTGCTTTGGATGTGTAAAATAAACATTTTCAGGAATATTTTCCTGAAAACACTCATTTTTATCTTCTTTCTAATTAAATGTCCAAATGTTCATTTAAAAAGATACAATCTCTCAACTACTGCTGAAGAGCTGAAGAAAGGAGGTTTTTTTTTTTTATTGGAAAACAGTTGATGACACAATTCCTGGTGAATAGTTTCCAAATGTTACATATACTCACAACAAAGAAATCTATTATTATATTGCAACCAGGTCTAGCATCTGTGATTTTGCCACTTTTAAATCCTAAGGGTTTAATTCCAGTATATTTTTAATTGGCAAGTGAATGTGATTGGAGAGTAATTTTTGCCCTCTGCCCTGTCACTGTAAGATTAGCAACCTTTCTATTTTAAGCTTTTTTTTTCTTTCTCTGTGGTTTTCTTTGTCTTTACTTGAAGGACTTTCCAAATGAGACTCTGCACTGCTTTTCCACTGGAATTTCATTGCAGCTCTGCACTCATCATTTCAGCAGCACTATGTCATACTTTGACTTTATTAATAGTGACCACTCTTGTTACTTCTCACACATTTTTGTTTTGGTTCATAAAGACTGTTTTTTCCTGTTGTATTTTTCTACTCCCCCTAACCCAAATCAATTAACATCAAATTCACTTTGTAAAGTGATCACATATTTGAAATCTGTGTTCACATTCACTACACTGAAGGTCCACCATTCTTCCTGCTTTCTGTTTAATAGCTTATTAGTTAAGAAAACAAAACTCTAGGTACCTGCAGAACATTTTTATCATTACTACAGGTATTCAGAAACTGAAAGGAAAACTCTAAGTTGTACTTGTGACCAACTGGTAAACTATAATCCCAAGATTCAGTTAGGTAAATAAATGTGAGCTACATGTTGATGGACCAGAAGATAACTCTGTTACTGTAAAATGCTAAAAAGCTCATGTCATTTTGTTTCTGGTTTGAAAGCAAAACCAATGAAAGACTCCAACTCAAAAATACCAATTTATTAGAAAAAGGGGAAAAAAAATACATGCAATAATACAAAAGAGAAACTACTGACAGAGTCAGAATACAACCTGACACCCTGCTAGTTATGGTGTGTGGTAGCAGTCCAAATGAAAAGGTCTTGTTGAAGTGGTGATCCCGTAGAAAAGATCTGATAGCTCTTGTGGTTCTGGCAACCAGTGGGTAAGGGCAGCTTTTTCCTGTCCCAAACCCCAGATTACATCCAGGTGGGGATGCTTAGCTCCTCTCCCTGGCAGAGCATCTCACAATGGGCTGATATCATTCTGAGTCATGCGGTGGGTCCCCTGATTGCTCAAGGAGCATCCTCCTGCAAGCCTGACTCCCTACATCAAGCCTCCTCTCAATGGGTAGTTAAGTGTGGTATTGCACTAAGGTGATGGGAAAAATTCCCCCTTCCTTCTCACATGGCTTTTCCCTCACATTGCCCCTGCTTCTGTATTCCAGGGTGGTCTGACCCACGGTGGTCCCTCCCTAACCCCTCCCCTAGCCCTTCCAAATGGCATCCCACTTGGACACGTGTGTTTCTTTCCCTGCCCCTTTCCCTGGGGTATAAAACTGCCCTGCCAGAAGGCCACGACCTCTTTGCTACCTGGGTGTTCTCCATCCAAGTCTCCTGTCCCCAGCAAATAAAACAGGATTCCGACACCCACGTGGGGAAGAGTGCTTCTAATCTTTTATCTTTCCGTCTATGCTGGTTCCGTGCTGGCTTTGGGTTCGGGCTGGCCGGGTTGGACTCATCTAAGCCCCGAAACACAGCGGAATACAGCAGGTGGCTCCCAATGTGTTTGTCACCCACGACAAGCCACGAAGATGCTGGTATTCCCCACGAGTGGATTAC
>NDFG01004435.1:0-14723 GCA_002167245.1 Sporophila hypoxantha | reverse complement strand
GAGGGGGGAATGCGCCTCCTGAGAAAAACACAAGGGTTAAAGCAGAGCACTCCCCTTGAGCTCGCTCTCTTGATCTCCGGCCAGCAAGAGGCAGGGCTCCCCTGCCGGCTTCGAGCTGGGCGGGGGAGGGGAAAACCTTCAGGCAGAGGTAGGCCTGACCCTCAGGATGGAAGGGTGGTGGGGCACCACAGGGAGGCGTTGACAGCCCCCCCCCAAGGAGAGCAGAGGGAGAGAGAGGCCCCGAGAGGATTTGGGCAGCCCCCCCCCCCCCAGCCAGAAACGAGAGAGGAGAAAGCTCGCTAGTGGCCTTGCTTGATGATATCAGCCTGTAGAAGAAAGGAGGGGGAAGGGGGGCAGTGCAGCAAGGAAGGAGCCTGGCGAGTGCAGGAGTTTGTTAACCCCTTTTTGGACAATGAAGACTCACAGAGATTTGGACCTTTCCCCGGAGAAGAGATGGAGTGGACTGATAAAGAGGAAATGAGCAAATGAATGAATGACAGTCCGGAGCAGTGAGTGCAGGATGGGTAAGAGTAAAGAAGCAGGCCGGAAAGAGATGATGGAGTAGCTGGTTTGCTGAACCTTTTGGTACATGCCATGGACAGAACGCGTGCTTTCCTCACGACACACGAGGCTGCCCGCAGCCAGGGGAGCGATGGCAGAACTGAAGAGGGTTCAGTTTTGGGGACCCCCGACCCAGGGGGTAACAAGTATGGGAGGTACAAGAGGTCCGAGAGTGACGAGAAAACTGTGCTTTTTTTGGAACTGGTCATAGCACCCTTAAAAGGATAACCTTGAAGCAGCTCTGTTTTCCTTGTCCAGTGGTGAGGGACGCTGCGCCATGCAAGGAAGAGGTCACCATGGCCCAAGAAGGACTTCCTCTCCTCTGGATGGACTGAAATTGAAGTATTTACAGGTTGATGGATAGAGGATTTGGAATTTGAGTGATTGTTGTATTGTATTGGAGAAATTTGGTGGGGAGGAGGAGAAAAATGCTTTTGTAAGTCTTCATTTTTCCAGGTTGTGTGTGTGGGTGTGTTTGTGTGTGGTTTTGTTTTTCTTTCGTAGTTTTAGTTAATAAATCTTTTTTTTCCCCCCCTAAAGTAGAGGCCTGCTTTGCTTATTTCCGGCCCATCTCACAGCAAACACCAGGGAAGTGTGTTTTCATGGTCGCACTGTGCATTGGCTTGTGGCCTAGTGTCAAACCATGACAACCAGGAAGGCCAGGGCGGGCAGTTCCAGTCTTAAAAATGCTTCACTGAGCAGCTCAAATGAGGCCAGGATGCCATGGTCGCACACCAGATGATGGAGAACGAGGGCGCATTCTCCCTGGCATTGGAGAAAGGCGGTACATTGCTCCTGGGCCGGAGGGCAAACTCTCGCAGAGGCTGATCGGCAGAGATTCTGCTCTGCTTTCCGACGCAGCCCGGGGGCGCATGGAGGGCGGCTGTTCCCAGGCACCCTCTCTGGCCCGGCCTTTTCCAGTCTGGCTCATCCTGCCCTTGGGACAAGGCCCCTGCGCCCATGACCACTGGGGACTGTGTGGGCGGTGTGGGCACGAAGGCGAGGGCGGTGGGGAGAACGAGGTTCTCAAGCCTGGCCAGCAGACGCACTGCCCAGTGGTGGTGTCGGCAGAAGAGTCAGCGTTCCCAGGCACGCTTGCGTTCCATGGACAGCAGCCACGTGTGCCAGTCAGCGCAATGCTGGCAAGAGCAGGGCCTTCAGGGTCTGCAGCGCAAAGCTGTGTGCAGAGCAAAGCCCAGGTGATGCTGGGAGCCCCGGGCTCCTGCGCCTGGGGGCATGGGAGGGATGGGGAGGCTGGCAAGACTGGCATGGAGCACTGTTGAGCGTTGGCGTGAGAAGGCGTGTCTTGCTCCTGCATCCCTTCCAGAAGTCTCTAACCATCTTCTGGCATGTTCTGCGTTGTCTGATGTAAATTGGAAGAGCAGGCGCAGAAAGAGATTGGGAAATACTCCAGCACGACAGGCGAGCGCCAGGCCAGATTTTGAAGACTCTCCACAGCGCTAAACCAGTGCCGTGCAACGAAAAGAAAAGAGCCAGAGACAAGGCTCAATGGCGCAAGACATGCACGTGAACAGGGCCGAGCGTGCAGGGAGAGGTCAGGGGAGACGCACGGGGGGAGCAAGCCGGCCTGGTGCCCCTGAAAGCGGCCCCAAGGCAGGATTTCAGCGCAGTGTCTGAGGCAAGAACGGATGCAGCTGGGGGAGGACAGATGAGCTGGCTGCTGGAAGAGGCGCCTAAGGGGCTGAGGCAAAGGCCAAGCTCCAGAAACTCACAGCCGGGCAAAGACTCCTGCGTCGTCCCCATCGGAGGTGTACACGCTGTCCACTGGCCAGGCGTCAGCACATGGAGGAGTAAGCTGCAGCGCCTGGCTCCGCAGTCCTGCTCGCGGCACATGAAGTTGCCCACATGCTGCGCAGCTCTGTTGGGGTGAGAGCTCTGTTTCAGGGCTGTCTCGCCACAGGCCGTGGCACTGGGGCAGCTGCAGGGGCCGGCGCGTGGCCCTCAGCCCTGCCTCTGCCCACTGCTCCTGGCCCCAGCGGCCACCAGCCCCACATGGTAAACATGGCCGCGGAGGGGCAAGGAGGAGCAATTGGCAGCAGGCTCAGGAGCTGACATGCCAGCACTGGAAAAAGAGAGGAGCAGAGGATTCTGGGAACTGCCTGCCTGTCTGGCGTCAGCAGGGACAGGCTCTACAGGTGATGGGCCGGTGAACTCCATGCCCCTCAAGGCTACAATGGGGCTGCCCTACCTGTCCACACGATGGGCCCAGCGCAAGAGGGTGGACCAAAGCACGTCACGGGGTATTCCTCGGTCAGCTACCAGAAGGGCCTGTTCCCAGCCTGTGCCCAGCAGACCTCAATTGGCCGTCGAGCCAACTGGTGGATGTACCTCACCATGGCGGGCACCTGCAGAAGGCACGGGGAGACTCGGAGAAGCTGCCAGAAGCCAGCAACTTCCCCTGAGAAATGCTTACCTTCAACGCGCATTGGGCGGGGCTCAATAGGCCCAGGCGAGCCCCGGCAGACCCGGCTTCGAGGCGCACACATGGCTAAGGGTGCCATCGAGCCTTGCCGTATCAACTTATCTTGCGTGACAATTGACGACCTTAAGCTCCCACAAAGCAAATCCCACGCGGTTGCAGCAACGCGGGTTCTTCTGGCATCCAGGAACGGAAGGTTGCACGATGACAAGAGCCCCCGTGCCCAGGCACCGCGGTCTCTTTCGTCGAGCCTAAGCCGGCGCGTGATGAATTGACAGATCGGGTGTGCAGGAGAAGGGCAAAGCTACAGAGAGGGAGTAATCCATGGAGCGCTCCAAGCCTGCTGCTTGGCTGAGCAGGCCAGTCAGGCCCAGCCCAGGTGGGGGGTCACCGGCTCAATCTGTTGGCCTGCATGGTTACGTGCGCCGTTCTTCGCCCAGCGGCCATCTAAGCAGTTGGTTCTGAAAACGGGCGGCTTTCCTGTCCGTGTCCGGTCCTTTGGCTGACATGGTATTAAAATGACGAGACGCAGCCGAAGAGCTGAGGGGCTTTGTGGCGAGCGCACACGCGCACCAGAGATACACAGCCCCGCCCATGCGTGCCCAGTGCGAGGGTAGGAGCCTCAGGATGGCATCGGAGGGATTGCAGGAGGCGGCGGTCCTTCTGCACACGCTCGTCGTCAGCCCAGTTCTCTTCCGTAATACTCCATGGAATATGTCCACAGAGGATGGGAGTGGGATGGGATGGGATGGGCCATGGGATGGGATGGGAGTGGGGTAATGGTGGACTGATGGGATGGGGATGGGGATTGTGGCGATGGGATGGGATGGGATGGGGCAAGCTGGCTACTGGCTACCAATCCCTGCCGGCCCAGTGGGTACACTCACCTCCTGCAGCCACGCTGAACTGCTCCAGTTTCTTCAAGGCTGCTGTGCTGAGGTATAGGCTCCAAGCGTCTTCCTCGCTTGTGACCCAGGCCAGCTTGAGGGCACGAACGTTAGAGCTGGGACTCATCTGCTCCATGTCAACTTGACTTGCAGTTCGGAGTGCTTGCTGAAGCAGAGACGGCCTCGGAAGAGAAGATGAGCAAGTGCTGCAGTTGTGCCTTGAAGGCACGCTGCAACAGAGGAGCCTCGGGAAGCTACGAGGACAGCAAGTCTACGTCTGTCGCTCTGAGGGCACCAGCAAGACAGAAGTCCGACGATCGCGCGCCGAAATCTAAGATGTTGAATTCCGCCTAGGTGGTACACGCGATCATACGGTAAGGCATTGATTCTTGGAGCAAGTATTTTTGTCGTTTAATGGGCCCAGACGCCACAATATCGGTGTACGCATCTCAGTGTGGTGTCTGTACTCACTATGGTTTCCAACTACCTTTTAACCGGGGGAGGCTAATTGCGATCGGGTCCTACAGCGGCAGCGAAATTGTGATCAGGGTGTTTGTTCCCTACACCGGCCGATTCAGGAATGTGAGTAACGTGTGGGGGACGGTATCAGTCCGACCGCGACGAAGAAAAGGACGGTTAGGGGAAGAGAACCTGGCGTAAGATTGTACGTCAACGCGTAGAGCAATGGAGCCGAACATCTGATTATCACCGGAAGGGTTGTATGAGAGGAGCTTAAGATGAGAAGTGGGTAGCCAGGCCGCGTAATTGGGGGGCGAGCATATTTGAACACCTGCTTCGCCTAAAGGACAAAGATGTTGATTCGTGCCGTTGACGAGTCACTGCAAGCGTCTCGCGGGAAATCAGGTAAATAAAGAAACCGTGGCGTAAGGCTGCCGCAATAACAAAGTAGGATTGGTCGGTGAAGCAGGGGTGAACCCGGAGGAGATCAGGCTAGGACATATTAAAGCATTACAAGTGTCAAAAGGTGATAGAAAAATACGAGTATCTCATCGATGGTTGATTAGATCCGGAGCGGTGGCATTGACGCACATCGTGGTCTCGGCCGAGGTCTCATTCACGAGTATCCCATTGTTCCTAATGATTTAGCAGAAAGCAGTGGGTAAAAGCGTGAAACGTCCGCGCGCTGTTGAAAACTCCGGAGAGGAGCCGTTAATCGGGAGACAATTTCTGAGATCGATATTCAAATGTATGTAGTACGCGCACCAGCGTAGTGTATGTATAGCGGAGGGGATTGCATAGGAGAAATCGCAACGCTGAAACCACTCGGCAGATTCGACGCGAAACATGTTTTTAGAATAGCACGGCAGGGAGGCATCACATATGAAGAAAAACGTACAGCAAGCAGTTTTTTTGCTCTGTAGAACAGAATATGGCGTAAGCTGCGGCAAAGGTAATGAATCGTAGACATCTGGACGTCTATGCCTGGGAATGCTACGGTTACCCTTCAGAAGACGCTGTCGGTATGGTGGCAATTATGACATTCAAGAAACGGCTATAATTGACGCGGTGCCCAGTGGGTCTGCATCTTCGGGGAGTATACCTTCGAAGTGGCCAAGCCTGGTGTCAATTTAGAATCTGAACACCTATTGGCCTCTAGCAACTCCATTCCCAGAAAACCTGCTTCCTGTAAACTCACGACATTCCACCCTTCGCCTCTGAGAACACACTCTTAAAAAAAATTAACAAAATTACATACAATACACTTCTACAACCATCAAACTTTTATCTCTACTATCCATCTACTTTCACTCAGTACATGCTTTGTTCTTATTCCTTTTTGATCCCATCTCACAGCTTTAGCTTCTCACTCTCTCCAAATTCGATTTCCCGGTCAGGGAACCAAAAATGTCATGGTTTGACACTGGCACAATGCCAGTGCACCATGAAAACACACTTCCCTGGTGTTTGCTGTGAGATGAGACCGGGAAATAAGCAAAGCAGGCCTCTACTTTAGGGGAAAAAAAAAGTTTATTAACTAAACTACGAAAGAAAAACAAACCACACACACTCACACACACACACACCTGGAAAAATGAAGACTTTACAAAAGCATTTTTCTCRTCCTCCCCACCAAATTCTCTCAATACAATACAACATCACTCAAATTCCAAATCTCTATCCATCACRCTGTAAATACTCAATTTCAGTCCATCCAGAGGAGAGGAGTCTTTCTTGGGGCCATGGTGACRTCTTCTTTGCATGGCCAGCGCTCTCACCACTGGACAAGGAAACAGAGCTGCTTCAAGGGTTATCCTTTTAAGGGTGCTATGACCAGTTCTAAAAAAGCACAGTTTTCTCTCACTCTCAGGACTTCTTGTCCTCCCCATACTTGTTTACCCCCTGGGGCCGGGGGGTCCCCAAAACTGAACCCTCTTAGTTCTGCCATCGCCTCCCCCCTGGATGCAGCCTCTGTGTCGTGAGGAAGCACGGTTCTGTCCATGGCTGTACTAAAAAGAGTCCAGCAACCAGCTACTCCATCATCTCTTTCTGGCCTCTTCTTTACTCTTACCCATCTTCACTCACTGCTCCGACTGTCATTCATTCATTTGCTCATTTCCTCTTTATCATCCACTCCATCTCTTCTCCGGGAAAAGGTCCAAATACTCTGTGAGGTCTTCATTGTCCAAAAAGGGGTTAACAAACTCCTGCACTCGGCCAGGCTCCTTCCTTGCTGCACTCCCCCCTTCCCCCTCCTTTCTTCACAGGCTGATATCACTCAAGGCCACAGGCCCGTTCTCTCTCTCGTCTTCTGGCTGGGGGGGGGGCTGCCCACATCCTCTCGGGGCCTCTCTCTCCCTCTGTCTCTCCTGGGGGGGGGCTGCCCAACGCCTCCTGGTGCCCCCACCACCCTTCCATCCTGAGGGGTCAGGCTTACCTCTGCTGCAGGTTTTCCCCTCCCCCGCCCAGCTCGAAGCCGGGCAGGGGAGGCCCTTGCCTCTTTGCTGGCCGGAAATTAAAGAGAATGAGCCCAGGGAGTGCTCTGCTTCTAACTCCTGTGTTCTCAGAGGCGCATCCCCCCTCAGTGGCCAAGCCTGGTGTCAATTTAGAATCTGAACACCTATTGGCCTCTAGCAACTCCATTCCCAGAAAACCTGCTTCCTGTAAACTCACGACATACTTGTGATTTTATCACTTTTATTTTCTTCCCTATGAAAGAACTGTTATTTTCTGCTCCCCTATTTTTGCCTGAGAGCCTCTTAATGTTAAATCTATAGCAATTCGGAGGGGTGGGGAGGGTTTTACAATTCTCCATTTCAGGGGAGGCTCCT
Source organism: Sporophila hypoxantha (assembly GCA_002167245.1). NCBI lineage: Eukaryota > Metazoa > Chordata > Aves > Passeriformes > Thraupidae > Sporophila > Sporophila hypoxantha. Next base: position 7,545 of record NDFG01004435.1, on the reverse strand, counting down.
GCCTTCCTTAGCAGACTTCCATGTCTTTCCAAACCCAAGATATGCACAAGACCGATCCTTACCTCTGGGTGCTCAGCTGGTAACGAGCGTGCTGGTTACGCCAACATTGCGCACCAGACAGAGGAGTCTGCTGGGTGCTGTGCACTTGACAGGACATTGGAGAAATCAGCTTGGGCAGAAGTCCAGGACAGCTCCCGGCACCAATGGCCCGAATGGCACAACTATCCTTTCATTTTCAGTGATGCACACGAGCTCTGGCATAATCCTGCAGGGAAAGAAACTGGCTCACACAGGACCAATTTAATGCCATCCCCCATGGCAGAAGGAAAACCATTCTATAACCCTTCAAGGCACCAATTTACACCTATCCACCCTCAAATGAACACTAAGTGTTACTAATGAGTCACATTTTTAAAGCACCAGTTGCACTTTGCAAAGACCTATCTCAGTGGCAATTAAGCTCTTTTGTCACTGTGGGTCATCCAGAAACTGCCTAGGCCACCACAATTTTTACTCAAATTTGAATGATGTTAAAGAATTCCTAAAGTCCTTTCTAAGGAACCGCGAGCTTAGGGAACACAAGACATTCCCTCTTTAGAGTTTCTATATTCCCATTTCTGGGAAATAGGACAAAGTCTTCAACTGACTCTAAGCAGCAAAAAAGAAGAATGAGAAAACAGCTGCCACCCAAAGAGCTCCTGCACATCTGGGGGCCTGGGTGCAGAAACATCAGTTGGCTCAGACTCCCCTCTAACTTTGGCCTCTCCAACCAAGTCAGGAGAAACAGTTGCTAAGAGGCATGCAGGATGCTGTTGAAAGGGCCCTCTCTTTGGTTTCCGTCTGCAAGCTTCCTCCCTTCCATGCCTGTCCTAAAACCCTTCCATATGAACAAGCCTCCAGATGCCCAGCACTGAGATCAGGACTTGACCAGGGCCCTCAGCACTGCTGTTCAAAGCCCCACAAAAGCACCTTTGGCACGGAATGGGTGCCAGCTGACAGAGACAAGACACAGGGACAAGGCACGAAAGACAGAGCCCCAGCCAGTGTCACTGCCACAGGCTCTTGGGCTTCACAGCTCTTGCCTGCAGCTTTTACGTGCCTGCCCTCAACTGCCTGCAAGGCAGGTGTCCAAGGCCTGCAGCTCAGCAAACCTCCTTGCTGACAAGGGGCACCCAGAGGCAGTGTGCTGTGCAGGCCCGGGCTCACAGCACAGCACATCCTCTTGCCCTGGCCCTGCAGCTGTGCCATGTCACTTGTGCTCTGGGACCGCCACAGCTCAGGGCTGGCAGAACAGAGGGGTGAAAAAAGCACCAGCTTTGCTCACAGCCCAGGGGCGAGGCAGGGAAGCTGTTGGCAGTTCAGAAGGAGGAAAAGCTCTCTGACCTCTGCTGTTCCTCCATGGTATCCTTCTGGTTTGTCCATCGTAATTGAAACCCCTTTCCACTGGACCTAGAGATGCCCCAAACATCTCTCAACAGCCCTCTGTTCATTTCCATTCTGTTCCACTGTGCATCTTCCCCTGGCAAATGCTCAGGAATGTGAGGGTGAGGGGAAGCAGAGCCTGCCAGGCCTGGCTTGCAGTGCCCTCATTTTCACTGTTTCCCTGTGCATCTTCCCTGGCAGTGCCTCAGGAATGTGCAGGGAGGGAAGCAGAGCCTTGCAGGGCCTGGCTGCCAGTGCCCGCCAGCAGTGCAAAGGTCGTGACTGGCTGCAGGCTGCCTCCACGGCCTGGAGCCCAGCTCACAGCATGCAATGGGTGGAAGCCAGAGTGCAGGGAGAACAGTGGCTGTGGAGAATCATCTGTGCTTTGGCCTCCTCCAGTTCCACCTATGTTCTCGCCGGGTGGTGAAGCAGGATGCGCACAGGGCAGGCGTGCCTGGCAGCACCAGACGGAAAACATCGCTGGGGCACGAGAGCTGGAAAGTAAGGGAGTCTCATGGAGACCTTCAACCACCTGAGGAACCGTGCAGCAAAGACTGAAATGTAAGAACCTAATGAGGGATGCGGGACTCCAGGCTGCTCTCCAAAATGCAGTTTATTCCATCCAAGAGTTTACAGGCAGTCCAGGGTGGTGGTGACAGAGCTGTGCCTACAGCTGTCAGCTCCAGCTGCAGGCAGGCCTGGGGACACCCTTTAATTTTGGTTACAATGCATTATATACTTTTTTGCTGAGCATCTTCATGCAGAAGAACCAAATCTATACTAACTTTTACCTTTAGCCCATTCATAACTACTACCATTACATTATTCATGTTACTGCTTCTCCAATCACTAAAAGTTTAGTACACTTACAGTTGAAGCTAGAAGTTGTTATTCAGTTTCTTGCAGTGGAAAATTCTGAGACCTTTTTTCTACTTGCCACATCAGCAGGCTTGTTTGCCTTGTGCTATCCTTCTTGCTGGTAAAAACAATCTTCTTGTTTGAGGTGGGTTTATCCTTTTATTCTAAAGTCATAAAATCCCCTTCTAACTAACACACCCTTTGCCTCCTTTGTTATCCAGTAATACTGGCTCAGCAATTCTTTTCTTCTCTTATCAAAACTTGCTTCCATCTCTATTCCTGTCAAATCAGACTCCACATTTAAAAATCTTTCTGCTAAGCTACATATCTGTGAGACTTTCTTGTCAAACTTTCATCCTTCCCAACAATGAAACAAGGATTTTTGCCACTTGGGAAACAGATGAGGAGGAGACCTGTCCGTGCCTGCTGAACATTCCCTCCTTTGACCTCTTTTCAAAGCACTTTCAGCTGTGCAGGCACAGGCCACCATCATTCACATGGGTGCACTCAACCTCCCCTTCTGTCTGGCTCCAGCATTTTGGCCAGAGGCAGTATTGGCAGTGGCCTGGTGGAAGAAGGTCGAGCAGGTCAGCACCGGCAGGACGGAGACAGAGCATCTAAAACCAAGTCCATCTGTGTGGGAATCCACAAAAATCAAGAGGTTTTGGGAAAGCTGCAAAAGGCAGGCCTCAGAGACAGCAGAACTGTGATTAGAGCTAAGCAGGCAGCCATAAGATAGGTCAGCAGAAAAAATTATTTAAAAAAGCTAAAAAAGCAAGGAACAGATAGAACAATTGTCTGTGTATTAATGCTTTGTCTAGAATAACTTCCCTAGCTGAGAAAAGTAATGAACTAGTAGATATTAAGGAAGTTTTGAAGCTTAATAATGGAGCTCTGTGCATTGTGTTTTAAGCTTACAAGGCAGGTTTGTATATTCCAAAAAAATAGCAAAACGCATTGTTTAAACTTAAAGGTGCGTGTGCTTATAGTGGTTTGATAGAACTACTTGTCAATGTGCTTTGCTTTGTTGTTTGATGATCAAAAAAAAAAAACTTATTAAAGTAAAGTTGTAACATTTAGTTCTTGGTCTGCTGCCTGAAGATTTGAAGCTGGTGGCATCTTCCCCATTGTCATAACCATCGTAATGAGACTTATGCTTTGAAAAATAAAAACAGCTCAAGGCACATTCTGACCAGCAGGCCCCGTCCCGTTTGTATTTGTACATATACCCCTGGGGCTGGTGATAAACTGACAAAATTCAAACAAGATCAAAAAAACCTGGCTGGGCTTTCTGCCTGCACACAGCCATCGCAGTTCCTGTTCCATAGGGGGGAATGTGCTACTGAAAGCAACGCACAAGTGTCCTTGGGGGAAGGAAGAAATCCCTTCTAGCAGATCAGGTTTGGGTAGGGCAGTGCTGGGGATAGGTCAGCAGGCAGAGCAGCAAGAAGAGGAGACCAAACAGTGTGGCCTTACTGGGAATAAAAGGCAAACGTGAAAAGCAAAGGGAGGAAACACCAGCAAGACAACCCCTGAAACAAGGAGATGGCAAAGAGACCTTTAAATGGGCAGGTAGAAAAAAGCAGGGCAAAGGAAGAATCATTAAAACCATGAGAGCAATCAGCTTGCCAAAAAATGACAGAAACACTGACAGGCTGTGCCATCCACTATGGGCTTCAAAGCATTTTCTGCCAGGAGAAACATGACCAGCACTGAGTGACAGTGTGGTTCCAAAGTATGCAAAGCAGTCTTGCTCTCACAGGGCATTCTTGCTGCCTGTGCCAGGCAAGCTGGGCTGCTGGGCATTCCTCTGCAGCAAGCAGGCCAGGCTCTGCCCTTGCATTCACAGACACAGCAACATGCATTTTCTCAGCACATAGATATCCCCAAGCACCAAAATGCTCTCGCAAAGTCCTAACCAGAGATTTGGACACCCTCCTGTCTCCTCCTCACCAGCCCACTCTTGGCACAGCCTCATGTTTGGAGAAAGGTTTCCCTGACTGAAATTCCAATGGTCTCCATTTCCTCTTTTACACTGAACACAACTGCTGACATTTTCAACTTTTGTTCCCTTCCAGCTCTCTGGGAAACTGGCAAAACAATCCAAATTCTCTTCAAGTGAAGTGAAAAACCTCCAGGAGCACATGGCTTTGGATTGTGCTGTGGTTCTCCAAAGGGAAAGCAGAGCACCGTGGTTGCTTTTGGAAAAGCTGAAGCAAGAGCTTGGATGAAAGCTGAGCAGGAGCCTGGAGTTGGCCACCTAAAAGGCCTCTCACTGCTTCTGCTCCATCAGTTCTGACTGCAGGCGCTTTCAGAACACACCTCCTGCATTGCCAATGCCATGAATGAAAAGTGATTCCAGCTTAAAGTGCGAAGGATCCAGCCCCTGAGCTTTGGCTGTGAGCTCACAAAGGAGCCAAACAGAGCTGAAGAGAGGCAAGAGGAGCCAAGATTACCAAGGAGACACAGGATGAGGTACAGGATGAAAGGCAAAGCATGGAGCAGGTAAGAACTGCACCCAGCCTCAACATTCCTACCAATCCAGAGCTTCCAAAAGGCCAGCTCCTTTGGGAGAAATACCATCAACACATGGTAAACCAAAATCAGGGGAGGAATTTCCCCAGCACAGGAAGATTTTCACCATCCTGGCAGAAACAAAGGTGGCTGAGCGCATTTTACTTTGTGACTGGCTGCCAGCAGATAACTTGCTTTGCTGTACACTCTGGGAATTACACCTCTCTCTTCTTCCAGCACAAGTGTTAAAGCTTCTGTGGAAGCCCAGGGCACTGGGAATATTATCTCTGTCTGCTTCTGGGCGTGTCTGACCCCCAGGGGAGCACTGACTTTGAACCTCATCATGGAGAAAATTTCCTAGAGTATCAAGATAGACAAGATCCAACAAAGTGTGAAATAGATTATAGAGAGTAGTGTAGATGTATCCACTTGGTGAGAAATTTAGGGTTTGGGATTTTTTAGTATGTCATGGATGGGCAGCAAGATGGGGCACAGGTGTCATCCTGAGTTTCTTCTTCATGCTGCCTTTCTTCCTTTCCTCTTCATGGGTTTTTGAGGGCATTTTGTAATTGGGAGAAAAGTCCTGCATTGTGGGCTTCTTTGGGATAAGTTCTTGGTTAAAAGGGAAAATAATTTAAGTGTCAGTTTTCTTAATTGGAGTGTTTAGTCTTAAAAAGACCTTTGTAACAAGAGATGTGTTAGCCAGTTTTTGATGCCTTTGCTAATGAAAAAGTCTGCCTGAACTCATGGTTGTGAGACTGACTACTGATAAGCAGAAATAATAAACACCCGAGTCTCGAACATGAAACTTACCATCTCAAGTGGCCTTCAAATCCAGACCCAGCAGAAACCAAAGAAGCTCCCACGTCCCAGCACTTACCTTGCACCACATTGGTGTAGAGACAGAGCCATTTCAGAGAACAACGAGGGTCGAAGCTTCTGAAATAACCCCTGGTCGGGAAATGTGAAAAACAAGTTTCTGTCTTCAGGGGAACTGACAGCAGCTGGAGCAGGCGAGAGAGAGCAGGGAGAGGTTCAGCCTTGCTGGAGGAAGGGTCATGAAAAGGATCCCTTACACTGGTATCCCCACTGAAGTACAGGCTCTGGGGAGCACGTCTGCCCAGCCCACAACTGGGCAACAGTGGCTCACCCAGCTCTGCTCTGAGTCTGATCCAGAGCATGCTGGGCCACAACAGAGCAGCGCTCAAGCCAAGCTGCTCTTTTGGCATGTATTTCTCCAGGTTTCCTCTCCACAAATGCCAGGCAGCACTTGACCTCTAGGCACAGCCCTGTGCCTGTGGTTCACAGAGCCCTGGGGCAACTGCTGAGCACATCATGGAGTAAGAAAAACCCACAAATTTTACATCGAAACTCATAGGGAATGGTTTTTGGGATGGTCCTTTACTCTTGGAGACCAGGGAACTGTAGCCCACGCAACGTGCAAATTATCGTTTTTGATCTAGAACTTGGCACAATAAGAATGAAACAGTACAAGAGGAGGGGGAGAGATGAGGTGATATTTTGCTGATGCAAAAAGGTTATTAAAGTTAAATAAAAATGAAAGTTGTTGATTTCTGTGTTTGCTGTTGTTTGGATTGTTTGGTTTTTCAGGCTGGTTTGTTGGGATCTTCTCGGTGTTGCTGTGAGCTGGGAGAGGGACAGGGTTGAAGACCTGACCAAAAGGAAGCAGAGTGAGAGGGGAGGGGACAGAAAAGCTGGAGATCTGAGAGAATGGAAGTTCCCGAGTACCCACCCAAGGGGAAAGGGGACAGGGACAGCCCTGGCTGGTATAAAGGGGATAGAAAGATTGCCATTTTCTCAGAGGCTGTGTTGTTCATCTCCAGGGGGAGGGAGACACGCCTGGCTCAGCTGAATCGTTACAAAAGTTTCCTTTTGCTTCGATGACTTTGTCCCCTTAATTGTATTGAAAAGTTAGTGTGTTTCTAACAGAGGTAAAGGCAAAAAATAAAGTAACAGAGAAGTTGAAAAAAGACAAATGAGGTGAATGCGAATGAGGAAAAGGTTCAGTATTTCTCAGCAACTTGGGTAAAAGTAGAGTTGGTATCTCCTTTTCCTGAGCTTTAAATGGGTGCTTTCTTGTAATTATTGCTATCTTGTCATTATTGCTATCTTGTCATTATTGCTAATTATTGATACCATTGTAGAGGCATTCTGGAATGACACAACAACAGCAAATGCTTCTGGAGCAGAGACATTGCTTGGGCAAAACTCTCCCCTGCTTTGTCTGGCAATCCTAACCAGTGTGTTTTTATGTCTCTTGCTGCCAATTTCCTGCTCAAACAGTGGTGATAAATGAATGTGATTCGTGCTAGCAATTGTAACTACATTTTAGATATTTTAGAAAATATTTGTTAAAAAGTAATAGAGGAAAAGATATGTAATTAGTGCCACAAAACAGATGTTTTCAGATGTTCCATGAAAGAAAACAGAGATGCAGGATGTAGTTTGAGATAAGTAACATCCCAAAATGCAATGGCCTCGGGATAATTAAAGAATCGGCTTGAAATGGACAAAACTGGGGTCATTCCAGGTATCTATGAAACAATAAGGGCTTATTTTTGACTAATAAATGCTGGCTTCTGGTAAACAGAAACTTGGGGTCCATGTGCAACCTGTGGGTTTGTTCCAAGGACAGTGATGATGAGGAGAAGCCTTCGTGGGAAGCCGCACCAAAACCCAAAGACAGAAAAAACAAAAAGAAAAAAAAAAAGGAGAAAACAAACGAGATAA
>NDFG01004429.1:0-10278 GCA_002167245.1 Sporophila hypoxantha | reverse complement strand
AAAAGAGAGAGACAGTGATGTCCAGGCAGCCAGAAGCCGCATCCCAGCCTGCTCTGTGATGTCCAGGCCCTACGAGTGTCCCAGGTGTGGGATTGACCTCCTCAAATGGCTCAGCCTTGACCCCACACAACGGAGGCCACCACCAAGGGCAGCCCTGCCAGTGCCCCCAGTGTGGGAAGAGCTCCGTGCCTGCTCCAGCTCCATCCCACGGGAGGATCCGTGCTGGATGATCCCCAGTGACCCCGGTGGGCAGAGCCCCGGTGATCTGGTGCTGCCGGTGATCCTGTTGGGAAGACACAGCTGGGGGTTCCATATCCTCCTGGCTCCCCAGCCCATGGCCTGGAATTTTCTTTTCATTTCTCTCTGCCCTTCCAAACCCCTTAAAAGCAGGGTAAACATAAGGACGTTGAGCTAAGACAAGGATGGGGACATGGGGGGTCTTGCAGGGGATGTGGGGGATTGCTGGGTGCGAGGGACTTGGGGTTCCTGGGAGAGACTTGGGGGCTTGCTCAGGGCTTTGGGGACACCAGGCTGAGCGGCTTCCGGTTGCATGGGAGACCCTGGAGGAGGTTCTGGGGCAGCTGATCAAGGAAGCCTGCCCTGGCACTGTCCCCATGTGCCCCCATCCCAACGCTCGTGTCCCCTGCAGCGCTGCCCCATTCCCACTGTCACTGCCCTTCCCCCGGCCCGTTCCCATGTCCCCCCTATCCCGTCCGTCCTGCTCCCAATCCGCAGTCCGGATCCCATTCCCTGTCCCTGTCCTGTATTTCCTGGTCCCCGTACCGTATTTCCAGTGCCATTCCAGGTCCCTGGCCCTAGTTCCCATCCCATTCCCAGCCCCTGTCTGCAATTCCTCGTCCCTGTCCCATTCCCGGTCCCTGTCCATTCCCTGTTCCATTCCTGGTCGCTGTCCCCATTCCCGGTCCCTATTCCCGGTCCCCATTCCCCAGTTTCTTGTCCGCAATCCTGATCCCTGTCCCATTCCCATCCCCTATCCCATTCCCGGTCCCGGTCCCCATTCCATTCCCTTTCCCTATCCCTATTCCTGTCCCATTCCCATTCCTGTCCCCATTCCCGTCCCCATTCCCTATCCCCATTCCTGTTCCCGCATTCCCATTCCACTGTCCCCATTCCCGGTCCCCATTTCCCAGTTCCTGTCCGCAATCCTGGTCCCTGTCCCCATTCACCCGGTCCCTGTGCCCATTCCCGGTCCTTCATTCCCGGTCCCTATTCCCTGTTCCCTTCCCTGTCCCCATTCCCGGTCCCTTCCACCGGACGCCGCGCGCCATCGCTCCGACCCCCCCCGGCCCTCACGTGACCGAGGAAACCCCGCGCTGCTCCCGCCCCCACCAATCCCAGCGCGCCATCGCTCCTCTATTTGCATAACCACGCCCTTTGGCCTGGCCCGCCCCCCGCCGGCTGTCAGCGCGTCCACGGGCTGTTTGCTTCCAGTTCCCTCCCAGCGCTCCCAGTAAGAGCGGGACCGGCAGGAGAGCGCTCCCAGTTCCTGCCCGCTGCTCCCACATCGTTCCCAGTGTCCCAGTAAGAGCGGGACCGGCAGGGAGAGCGCTCCCCAGTTCCTGCCGCGGTGCTCCCACCATCGTTCCCAGTGCTCCCAGTAGAGCGGGAACCGGCAGGGAGAGCGCTCTCAGTTCCTGCCCGGTGCTCGCCACATCGTTCCAAAGCGCTCCCAGTAATCGCTCCAGTGCCGGGCGGGGCGGGCCGCTTTGGAAACCCCCAGGGCAGAGCGCGGCTGCTTTTGGGTGCCGGCACTGCCCGGGCCGGGCTGGGAGCGGAGGAGGAGCGGGAGGAGAGGAGGGAGAAGGAGGAGGAGGGAGAGAGGAGGAGGAAAGGGAAAGAGACGATCGGAGAGGAAGGAGCAGGAGAGGAGGAGCAGGAAGAGAGGGACAGAGGCCGGAGAAGGAGGAGGAGCAGACCAAACCCCACGCGGTTCCCCCGCTCGGGCCGGGCTCCCCCGCATCCCCCAACCCTGGAACCGCAGGTGAGCGGGGAGCTCGCCCCGAATCCATCGGGCGGTCTCCGGCAGCGGTTTGGAAGGGCAGGGATGTTTGGATCTTGCAAGGACCCCGGAGCCGGCCGGAAATGGCCCTGGAGGGAATCTTGGGGGTCCCACGTGGCGATTGCCCGGTACCGGCAGGCAGGGGAGTGATGTTGGGTTTGGGGATCCCCCGGAGAGCTGGGGGGAACGTGGGAGCCCTGGAGTGGGGAGAGCGCAGCGCGGCGATCCCCGGAGCCAGGGGATCCCGGCAGCCTGGAGGGATGGGGGAGGCTGGGGATGAGCAGGGTCCGGGCCCCCGAGGCTGGAGGGAAGCAGTGACTTTCTGCAGCAGGCACTTGGGCAGCGGGACCAATTAAACCCCACGTGCTGATCCCTGTTTTTTCCCCAAACCAGGATTCCCACACCTTGGCCAGATGGAGCAGGAGACTGCGAGGAAAAGGAAGAGGGCTAGGATCCCCAGGCAGGTGAGGGAGGAAGTCAGTGCCCCTTTCCCCCTCTCTCCCTGCTCCATCTCCAGCCAGCACGCCCCCGGCTGCAGGACAACCCTGCTTGCCAACCCCGTCGCTGCTGGGGATGCAGCTGGGGGGATCTCCTTCCCCTTCCTTCTGGCATGGAGGCAATTACCATCCCTCCTTGTCCTTCCTTCCCCAGGGAAGGATGAGAATGGAGACCAGGGAGGACAAAATCCCCACAGCAGAACCTCATGGGAAGAGGCCGCTTTGAACGACTCCACAGCACAGGAATCCAATGGGGAGGAAAAACCCCTGCAGATCCACAGGACGAGGGGCAGCAAACCCACCCAGGGTCCTCTGAGAAGGAAAACACCCACCCTGAGACCAGGAAGTGGACAGAGCATCAGCCAAGAGCTCAGAGCTGGTGGTCCATGAGCCATTTCATGAATGGGGAGAAGCCCTACAAGTGCTTGGAGTGTGGAAGGGTTTCAAGGCAGAGCAGCACCCCTGATCAGCCACCAGATGATCCACACTGGGGAATGGCCTACGAGTGTGGGGAGTGTGGGAAAGGGCTCAGCTGCAGCTCTGCCCTCGTCATCCACCAGGCGCATCCACATAGGGAGAAGCCCTATGAATGTCTTGTGTGTGGAAGAGGTTTCAGACCAGCTCCGTCTCTCCAGCACCAGCAGATTCACACGGATGAGAGGCCCTTCCGGCTTGCCCTGAGTGTGGGATGGGCTTCAAGCGCATCTCCACCCTCATGACCCATCCGGCGCATCCACACTGGGGAGAGGCCCTACGAGTGTCCCCAGTGTGGGAAGAGGTTTCACACCAGCTCGATCTCCTCCAGCACCAGCAGAATTCACACGGATGGAGAGGCCTTTCCGCTGCCTGACTGTGGGAAGGGCTTCAAGCACAACTCCACCCTCGTCACGCCACCAGCGCATCCACACTGGGGAGGGCCCTATGAGTGTCCCCAGTGTGGGGAAGAGCTTCTCTCAGCAGCTCTCACTTGACCAGACACCGACGGAGGCACCAGTAAGGGAAGCCGCTGAACATGCCCCAACTGAGGAAGAGCTTCGTGCCCAGCTCCAGCTTTATCCCCCATGGGAGAACCTGCGTTGGGAAGACCCTGGTGATCCATGTTCTCCATGATCCATGCTGGGAAGACACCTGTACTTTTCCTGCCCCTGCCAATGACATGATGTGGGATGAAAGAACATGAGGGTCTGGCCTTGGCTGTGTCATTACATTCACTCCCACCTCAGGTCATTGCCAGGAGCAGGAAAGGGACTCTCTCTCTTTCACCTGAGGAGAAGGGTGACATTTCCAGGCAGGGGAAATTGTGGCCGGGAAGAGACAGTCAGTTGTGTTGCAGWTTTCCCTGTAAAAATTTTCTCTTATCCCTTTTGTTATCAATATTTTTTCTGTTCCGTGTTGAAGATTGCATGCAAGATGTTTTCCATTACCATCTGTATAGCAGATTACCTTTGTCAAGTGGGCAGTTTCCCTTATCTCTCTCTTTGAGCGACCACATTCACACCTCCCTCGGGAGGGGACCTCTGCTGATAACAGACAATTGAATATCAGTGCACGACTGATAAGAACTATAACATCCCACTGTGAGATGCTCCGCCCAGAGGGAGGAGCCGAGCATTGCTACCCAGATATACTCTGAGATCCTGGAACACGAGCTGGGCTTTTCTCCACGGGATTCCCCAGAGGAACAGCAGCTGCCTCTTCCTACACTGGACCTTCAGAGGAAGAATACATCCTTCTCTACAGATCCTCCTTGCTCCAACAGAACCACACTTGATACTTCAGAGGACTGCAGCCACATTTTCAATCGGACTACCACCAACACCCTGGCCGACAGGGTGTCAGGTTGGGTTCTGACTCTGTCAGTGTTGTTCTAGTGGACTGCATTGTTTATTTTATTCTTTTTTTTCTTCCCTAGTAAAGAACTGTTATTTCCTGCTCCCATATCTTTGCCTGAGAGCCCCTTAATTTGAAATTATAGCAATTCRGAGGGGTGGGGAGAGTTTACATTCTCCATTTCAGGGGAGGCTCCTGCCTTCCTCAGCAAACTCCTGTCTTTTCCAAACCAAGACACCTGGATCCTCCCCAGTCATGGCCTAGTACTCCATGTGCTACCCCTTTTTTTATAGCCACAAAGAGATCGAAAGATTTGTCTAARGTGTTTTGCAGAGATAAATGAAACTCCACAACTTTGTCAAAGTTGTAAAGCTGGTGATAATGGGACCCTGGAAAATGCTAAAGATAGATTTTAAAAATGTTAGGCTTTGTGTTTGCTCAGATCACTGCACCTGTGTAAGCAGTATGATAAATGATATAATTGTTAGATGTGATGATTGTTTAGTAAATAAATATAATTATTATATAATCATAAAGAAGAATCATAAGAAACTATGTTGGAAACTTAAGGGGGGATATGCTTAGCTGAAATCTATGTATACAATAGAACAATATAAGTTTAATAATTAACATGAAAGTTATATAACGATAGAATATAAAAGCATGTTAACCTGGAATGTATGGCGGAATCAGATTTGAGGTGAAAAACACCCCTGATTCCCAGAGCTCTTAATAAAAGCACGGCATATAATCGCTTATGTGATTATGTGTTTCTGAACGCTAACACCGGTGTGTTTATTACAGCGCTGGACACGTGTGGAGATTACTCGCCTTAAAAGATGTGTACCTCTGGGAACTCCAGATCTCTTTTATCCCCATCTCAAATACATATGCATACAATTTCACAATAGGGTCATATCATATCCATTTTACGAATTTCGCATGACATTTGCCGCTAGTTTCTTCTTTATCAGAAAGAATTCCTAGGTCAGGTTGGCCTGCTCTCACAGCAGTTCTCTGTCTCTCTGTCTCCCCCCTTATCTCTGTCCTTGACTGAAGCAGTTTCTCTGAGCCTAGGCTTCTTACGAGAACAGGCAGTCAGACTAAATAGCTATGTTTTCAAACTACCAACTTAACTCAAAGAGGTACATTGCACCTAAATCAAAATGGATTTCTACTCTGGAAAATTCTTTTCTGTCTCATTTCCCCCCCTTTTCTAGAAAATATGTAATTTCTTTTATTTAATGCAAACCCCTACGACAAAAAGTGTCTTTATTGCGTTACCAGTATGTTTGATAAGGAGGTTAACACAGCTACTCACTGTAGTATTCTCCAATCCAAATTAGCAATATAATGGATAATCCTAAACTATTCCAACTAATATTAACAAAACTACAATGGATGACGCAACTTATTAAAGATTCTACTTGCAATTGGTGACCACCTAAAGATCACATTTCACCAGTGATGATCTGCATTTTGTTTTATTTCTGTAGAATTTTGGTTGTTTCTTTTGTATCATGTTGGACAGTAATTAAGGTTTTCTTTCCGCTTTCTTGGATTCTTTCAAGATCTCTAGTAGGTTTTGGTGCTTATTAAATTCTTTTACTAATGTAAGGTCTATCTCAAAGGGGTAGGTGATAGTCTGTGATACATTGTAAAAGTGGTTTTAATCAACTGGTGGGATGTCACTGGGGCTAAGTACGAAAAATCACACCCGATAATCTTAACAAAATTACAAATACAAAAATTAGAATGAATTTCTACTAGACAAAATAACATCGTTGCTATCAATTTTTACAGCAGCACAGGCAGTTCTCAGGCACACACACTTTTTTCTAGTATATACGAGCACAGTTTTCTGGTCAGTGCCTGGATGAACATTGAAGTGGCAAATACTCTGTTCAGTGTCTAGACACACATCCTGGGCATTTATAGTGTTGCTTTCACACATGAATTTCATGCATTCTCTAGTAATGCAGGATTCTAAGTTTCCTGTTTGCTACTTTTCTTTCACCTTTCGTGCCCACACTCTGTGTTCTGAAGGGTAGAGCACTGTTTTTCATGATTTAATCCTAGTGCAATGACGGGATGGATAACGTACACAGTGGCATTACGAATGGTAAGCACAAAGTCAGTGGCCACATTAGAAGCAGGATCATAGGTGAAATTTACCATAGTCCACCAGGATTGAAACTTCTTTTCAAAATCAATCACATTTTTTCAGACAATTTTCCAAATTTTAGCTGGAAAATTACTTTTACCCCCTTCCCATATGATCAGAGCTGCTGTTGCCTGCATCCATAACTGTGCTTGTATACAACTGAAAGCTAAAGACACATTATCTTGAACTGCACTAAGTGCTTCTACTATTAACTTGTGGTCTTGGTCCCTGGCCTTTTTCCACTTTGGCAGGACTTTTGAAATCTGCCACTGGCTACTTCCTAATGCCAATAGAGATGACTGTAAAGGCTGCTTCAATTTTGTTAGGCCAGCTGCTGCAGTGGCCAGCTTATTCATCAGTATTTCTGAATCAATTCCATTTAAAACTTCTAATCCTGTCCCTAATGTCCCAGTTAGATCCTTTCTTATTCTGCTCCTGAGGTATACCTGTCTTTGTAACCACATTGTCCAGCCCTCAAAGGATGTTCTTGGGAGAGAGGAGCAGGCTGGTTGGATTTTTGAGATGTTAATTTGCATTAGCAACTCAACACGTTTGAGAGACCATTCTGGGTTGAACAACAGTTGTTGTTCACCCACATTCCTCACTACGTATGGGCTTATTTCATACACTTCAGGTTCAGTTTGGGTTAAGTCTGAACTATTTGAGTCCTAGTGTGGGTTGTATAAGGTCCTGCTGTTGTAAAAAGTGCAGTGTCTATTTTAAATTTTAATGAAAATCTGATAGCATCTCGAGCCCAAAGGCAAGTCACTTCTACAGGCTGTATCAAGGTGAAATTACACCAACAGTCTGATTCACTTAGGCTATCACAAACTTCCTGGTGTTTGTATACACCAGGAGAGGTTGAGACACTAATTGCATCTGGTCTCTCATAAGCCGTCCCATTGACCACCTGGCACGCTACTTTGATTTCTTCTCCTCTGATCCCTTGAAGTGTCCACAGTTCCTGCTCCTGTCATTCCTGCTCCTCATATACCTGATTCCCGTGGATCACTACAGYGGATAGGTTTAAATCTTTTATCTCAGAAAGTTCTCCCATGGATCCAGTAGCCTGGGACCAAGGCCATTCAGCATTGCTTTGGATAGAGGTACTCTCTAGTTCTAAAGCTTCAGTTATAATTACATACAAAACAATTCTATAAATCAAAGTATGAACTACCCCCGACCACAATTTACTCATTTTGCTTGAGTAAGTTTTAATCTCAGTTCATTGTCTCCTGGTTTCACTCTTCAAGGGGCTTCTGGGGCCTTCTTCACTCGAAAGTGATGGATCCAGACATTCTGCTCCTTGATCTTGATTGCAGTGAAGTCGGTGAGAAGCACCTGGAACGATCCCTCCCACTGTGGTTCCAAAGTCTTTTCTGTAAGAGACTTAAAAAATACATAATCCCCAGGCTGTATGTTATGTACTAGCCCATCTAACTCCCTGCTCCGAGTTCCAGCCACGTTCCAATTTCTCTGAGCTGTTTGCTAAAAGCCACCATGTAGGTGGCCAGTGTTACCTCCCCAACGTGGGTGGCCATTCCCTTTTGTATTCCATATGGTCTTCCATAAAGCATTTCAAAAGGACTCAGCTTTTCTTTAGCTCGAGGTTTAGTTCAAATTCGCAGTAGTGCCAGTGGRAGAGCTTGGGGCCAGGGTAGATTAACTTCTTGTCCGAGTCTTACAATCTGCTGCTTAATCAAATGATTCATTTTCTCTACCTGGCTGCTTGACTGGGGGCAGTATGGAGTGTGAAGTTCCCAATCTATGCCCAGGTGGCAACTAATCTGTTGCACTATTTTGGAAATGAAATGTGATCCTCTGTCTGTGGATATTGTGGCTGGAACTCTGAAGCGTGGTATTATTTCTTGTAATAATACCCTGGTCACCTCTCGAGCTTTGACAGTTCTGGTGGGGAATGCTTCTGGCCACCCTGAAAATGTATCTGTCAATACCAATAAATACAGATACCCCCCTTTCCTTGGGAGTTCTGAAAAGTCCATTTGCCACTGCTGTCCAGGCCCATGGCCTCTCCCAGTCTGACCGAGTGTCAGCCTGGGGGTATTTTTGGGGTTAGTCTGGAGGCAAGGATCACACTGTTGGGTCACTTGAGTAATAGTGGCATATAAATTCCTAGCAAGGATTCTTTCAATCGAGTAGGTGTATAGGGCATCTATTCCCCAGTGTGCTTTCTGGTGTTCTTCCCTTACTAGTGACTACAATAAATGGGAAGGGATTACCAGCTTCTTTTCAATGGTAGCCCACCCTTCTTGGTTATACGTCTTTGATCTTCAATTAATTTTCCATCCTACTTATTATATTCTGACTTACCTTCAAGGGAAATTTGTCCATCTGGAATTAGGGCTCTTTCAGTTGTTACCTCACTTTTTGCTGCTTCTTTTGCCTCTCTATCTGCCAGCTCATTTCTTTCTTCCAATTCTGAGCTCACTCTTTGGTGTGCCTTAATATGCAGAATTGTTACCTTTTCAGGCAGCTGAACTGCTTCCAGCAGCTGGATTATCTCTTGTGCATGTTTGATGTTCTTTCCCTGTGAGGTCAGCAGTCCCCTCTCTTTCCAGATGGCTCCATGTGCATGCACGACTCTGAATGCAGACCTCGAGTCCCATGGATTAGGGCTGGGAGCAGCACTTGGAGCACGGACATGGAAATACTGGGAGCGACTGGGAGCACACTGAGGGCTACTGGGAGCACCTGGGAATGATGGGTTACTGCTGGGGGCAACTGGGATATACTGGGAATGAATGAGATCGTCCTGGCGGCAACTGGAACCATACTGAGGCAACTGGGGTGACTGGGAATGAGCATGCTGGGGGCAACTGGGATATACTGGGAGTGTCTGGAATGATACTGGAGGGGACAACTGAAGCCATTTATTATAAACATTGTCTCTGAAGAAATAAAGAATTAAAAGACAAAGAGACACTTTAAAGAAGCATATTAGGAGAATCACAAAAGTTAATAACTAATCTAAAATACACTGTCAGAATTTTGAACTTTGAAATCAGAATATTTGGATAAGTTAATAAATGATCCAAAACACACTGACAAGAAGAACTTTGGAATCCGAATATTTGGATGAGTTAATAAATGATCCAAAACACACTGACAAGAAGAACTTTGGAATTAGGATATTTGGAGAAGAAGAGAAAGTTATACTGAAAGCAGAAATGGAAGTCAACAGGTTAATGCGACCTGCCAAGCCACAAGGATCGAGCCAAGTTCAACAGTAACTTCTGCCAAGCCATGGGAAAACATGCCAAGTATGACAGGAAGCTGCCCAAATTAGGAAAAGTTTAAAATTTAACTGGGGGAGACTAAGAATTCCCGGAAGACTCCGCCTATACTCCTGCCTACCTATGAATATGCATGTAATAATGATGTAATCCCTGTTCTGGACTGTATAAAAATCCTGCATTTGTTGCTAATCGTCAGAATCCTTTTTTCCAGGGAGACCTGGGGATTCTCCAACRCGTTGCTAATAAATACCTCCTGCTTATAGACTTAAAACTTAGTCTCTGAGCAGTTATTTTCGCTTTTTTGGGGCGAAATTCGGCATCACAACACTGGGAACAACTGGGACCATGTTGAGGGGGCAACTGGGAGCAATTGGGAGGGACTGTGTTTATACTGGGGGCCAGTGAGATCATACTGGCAGTGACTGGGACTCTACTGGGGCAACTGGGTGCAACTGGGATCATACTGGGAGGAATTGGGAGCAACTGGAACCATGCTGGAGGCAACTGGGA
>NDFG01004428.1:0-10980 GCA_002167245.1 Sporophila hypoxantha | reverse complement strand
ATCCCTCAGGAACTTTTCTCAGGAATGAGGGAAGATCCATCAAATGATCTCGCTCAAGCTCATCCCATGAAATAATTCAGGTTCAAATATCCAAAGGAATATTCTTATCTAGAACCATCATTCCAGGGAACAAAATCAGCGAATTAAAATCCTCAGGAATTTTTCCTCAGGAATGAGGAGGACCCATCAAATCATCTCACCTCAATCTCATCCCTGTGGAATTCCAGGCTTTAAATATTCAAAGGAAGCATCCAATCCCAGAACATCATTCCAGGGAAATACAATCCTGGAATTACAAATCCCTTGGTGAGAGCATCCATCAAATCACCTCCAAAAGTTCATCCCTGTGGAATTCTGGGCTTCAAATATTCCAAAGGAACCATCCCAATGCTCCAGAACCGTCATTCCAAGGGAACATGATCCAGGAATTAAACATCCCTCAGGAGTTTTCCTCAGGAATGAGAGGATTCCTCAAATCATCTCGCTCAAGCTCATCCCCATGGAATAAATTCCAGGTTTCAATATTCAAAGGAATATTCTATAATCCAGAACCATCATTCAGGGAAACAAAATCCTGGAATTACAAATCCTCCGAAATTTTTCCACGGGAATGAGGAGGACCATCAAATCATCTCCACCCAATCTCATCCCCGTGGAATTGCCAGGCTTCAAAATATTCCAAAAGGAATCCATCCCATATTCCAGGGAAACGCCATCCAACTCCAGAGTGGTTTTATTTTAAGTGACCTGGATTTTCCTGCTGTTTATTCGTGTGCCCAAATTTTCTGGTTTTTTCTTTGCTGTGACCTGAATTTCCATTATTTTTTTCTTAAGGGAATTTTCCCTAAAATGCATGAGGAGGGAGGTATTGATTGGGACTGATCCCTTTAGGATTTGGAATAACTAAATCATCCAAGATTTAAATTTATTTAAATAAAAATAAAAAATAAAATTTGGAATTAATAAATGGAAAAAAAAATCCATGTATAGTTTAGGAAAAATCATGGAGTTTTGTGGGTTTTTTAGAGCTTTTATTCCCTAAAATTCAATCCTAAAATACTGCAAATCCTTTAGGATTGGGAAAAAATCCCAGGCTTACCAAACTTCTGCAGGAGATGCTTCAAGTTGGGTTTCCCATGGAAAAAAGAATCCATGATTAATTTAGAATAAAAACTTGGAATTTGGTTTTTTAGAGCTTTTATTCTGAAATTCAATCCTATAGAGTGGAACCTTTAGGATTTGGAATAAATTAAATTCTCCGAGATTTTAAATGTATTTAATATAAATAAAAAATAAAATTTGGGAGTGAATAAATAGAAAACCCATGTACTAGTTTAGGAAGATCGTGGAATTTTGGTTTTTTTAGAGCTTTTATCCCTAAAATTCAATCCTATAGCAGCTGAATCCTGTAGGAATTGGAATAAATAAATTCTCCAAGATTTGAATTGTTAAATATAAATTTTAAAAAAAGGGTGACTGAATAAATGGGGAAAAAATCCATGTATTAGTTAAAAATCCATGGATAATTTTAGGATAAAACTTGGAATTTGGGTTTTTAAGTGCTTTTATCCTGAAAATTCAATCCTATAAAGCGGAATCCTTAGGAATTGGAAATAAATAAATACTCGAGGATTTTAAGTTTATTTAACTATAAATAAAAATAAAATTTGGGAGTGAATAAATGGAAAAAATCCCATGTATCAGTTTAGGAAAATCTTGGAATTTGGGTTTTTTATGCTTTTATCCTTAAACCTCAATCCTAAATACTGAATCCTTTTAAGGATTGAAAAAAAATCCCAGGACTTATCCAAACTTCTGCAGGAGATAGCCTCAAAGTTGGGTTTCCATCCCATCGTCACCGGCAATTTTTCTGCTGCCCAATCTCGGTGAACTTGGCCCGAGAAAATGCAGGATGGTGGGAAATGAGATAATCCCGGAAAAAAATCGGAATCAAGTGAAGGAATTCGCTTTGTCATGAAATCCACGTGGCCCCCGGGGAGAGCACCCTCGAGAAGAATTCCGCAAAAATCCGGAAAAAAGCGGTGGAAAAGGGCAGAAAGGTTGCTCTGTCCATGCAGGCTGGAAAAAAATTCCTGGCTGAGCCAAGGAATTTGGAAAAATAATCCCCAAAAAAATTCGCCTGCTAAAATGGGATTTGAGCCTTTAAAAGTGTGGAGAATCATGGGGAAATTGAGGGGGAATGCAGTTTTGATAATTTGGATTTCATGGTTTTTGGGATAGCTGGAATGGGTGTTTGTTTATGGAATGTTCATTTCCTCTTGTCAGAGCTGGTTCTGTCCTAAAAAAGCAGGAAGGAAATTTCAGTGGATATTCCCAAGGAATTAATGAATTGAAGGGTGGAGAGGGAAAGAAATTCCTGAAATATTTGGGATGCCTTTGGAATCAACCTTGTTCCCACTTCTCACGGGAGCTTTTTCCAAGGATTTGGAGGCAATTGCAGAATAAAAACTGGAAAAAATGGGAAAAAAACCACCAAAAAAGAGGGAAAGGAGAAGGCTGAACACAGAGGGAATAAAAGGCAAGAGGCTGCAAGGATGGGATTGGGAATCACTGAGGGAAAAGGGATTTAGGGATCTCCACGAGGGAATTCCTCCTCACAGAGCTCCAAAGGATAACTCAGGGATTAAGTAACATCCATGAAGGAATTTATTCCCTCAGAGAATCTCCAAGGCGAATGATTAGGAATTAAAGGAACATCCAATCGAGGGAATTTTCCTCAGAAATCTCCGAAGGGAATATCAGAATGAAAAGAAATCTCCATAGGGAATTCCTCCATCACAGACTTCCAAGCGAGATACTGCAGCGGGATAAAATTGATTTCCATGAGGGAATTTCCTCCCCTCACGGAGCTTCCAAGCAGAATATTGGATTGACAGCGAAATCCATGAGGGAATCTCTCTCAGAGATCTCAAGGAATAGTAGAATTAAGGAAATCCAGAGGAATTCCTCTCCTCAATGGAGCTCCAAGGAAAACACTGGGATACACAGTGGGAATAAGGATTTCCATGTTGGAATTCCTCCTCAGAATATCCCAAAGGGAGAACACAGGTATTAAGGGAAATCCACTGAGGAATTTTCCTCAACAGAGGCTCCAAGAGAATTATTGCAATGAACGCCGAAATCATGAGGGAATTCCTCCCTCCCACGAGCTCCAATGGGAACACTGGGATATGCAGTGGATAAAATGTTTCCGATGAGGGATTTCTCCTCTCATGGGCTCAAGGGATAATCAGAATGAAGGGATAATCCATGAGGGAATTCCTCCCTCAGAGAATGTCCAAGGAACACTGGATTAAGGGAAATCCAGTGACGGGAATTCCTTCTGTCACAGAGTTGCCAAGAGAATATTGAATTAAGGGAACATCCATGAGGGAATTCCTCCCTCATGGAGCCCAAAGAAACACAGGGATATGGCAGTGGAATTAAACGATTTCCATGAGGAATTCCCCCCTCACAGAGCTCCAAGGAAATATGGAATTATGGGGACATTCAGTGAGGGATTCCTCCGTCAGAGATCTCCAAGGGAACATTGGGATTAAGGGAAATCCATAAGGGTATTTTCCTTCACAGAAGCTCAAAGAGAAATTGGAATGACGGGAAATTCCATGAGGGGAATTCCTCCCTCACAGAAGCTCCATGGGAAAATGTCAGTGGGATTAAAGGATTTCCATTGAGGGACTCTCCCTCAGGAGATCTTTCAGGGGAACACCGGGATTAAGGAACTGCGCATGTTAGGAATCCCCCCCTCAGCGATGCCTCCAAGGGAATTATTTGAATTAAGGGAATCCATGAGGGAATTCCCCCTCAGAGATCTCCAAGGGAACGCCGGGATTTAGGAACCTTCCATGAGGGAATTCCCCCCACGGCCCATCCCAGTGTTGGGGGGATATCCCGCACAACCACAGGGCGTCCGCACACGCCATCCTCGCCCGCTCTCCCGTCCACCCGCTACGTAGCTGCCCGGAGGAACCGGCGAGCACCCGAGGGAGCCACACTCACCCCCGCTCCCCTCGGGGCAGCCCGCGCGCGCGAATGGCGGCGTCTGCGGCGGACAATGAAAGCCTAGCGGGCGCGCCGGACCTCTTGCGTCGGGCGGGTGGGCGGGCCGGGGGGGAGGTGAAACAGCGGAAGCGCAGCGCGCGGGGTTTAAGCCATGGAACGCTCAGATGCGCGGGGCTCAGCCAATGAGAGCGCGCGGAGCGCAGGCGCGGAGCGGGGTCGGTGCCGCACTGAGGGAGGTGCGTGGGGACCGGGGGGCTCGGACGGGCACGTGGGGCTCAAATGGGCGGGAGGGGCTCCAGATGGGGCGGAGGGCTGGAAATGGGGCTGGGAGGCTGGACGTGGAGCTTGGGGCTGGAAATGGGCTGGGGGGGTCACAAATTGGCGGTATTGGGGGGGCTCCCGGAAGGGAAATAGGGGCTTCCAAATCCATGGCCCGCGGTGGTCTCCGGACGGGACAGGAGGTCGGATGCGGCTGGAGGGACTCGAAATGGCGCCGGGAGGGGCTGCAGATGGGCTGGAGGGCTGGAGGGGGAGTTGGGGATGAAAATGGGGCTGGGGGGGTCACAAGTTGTGTCTTGGGGGGCTTCCTATCTATGGTCGGCGGTCTTGCACGGGACGGGAGGGATCGGATGGGCCCGGGAGATCAAAGTGGGCGGGGAAGAGCTCGGAGGTGCGGAGTTTGGCGTTGGAGAGGAATTGGCGGCTTGAGAGGTCAGCAAATTTGGGCTTGTGGCGCTCCGGACAAGGGAAATGGGGGCCTGATCCATGGCCGCGCGGTGGTCTTGGACGGGACAGGGAGGTCCGGATGGGGCTGAAAGGACGGAAATTGGGGCGGGAGGGTCGAGGTGGAGTTTGGGATGAAAATGGGGCTGGGGCGACAAAATTGAGGCTTGGGGAGACTCTGATCCATGGCGCCGTGGTATCGGACCGGGACCGGGAGGGTCGGATGGGTCGGGAGACTCGAAGTGGGGCGGTGAGGAGCTGGGATGGAGCTTGGGGTTGGACAATGGGGCTGGGTCACAAACTGCGGCTCGGGAGGGCCTCCAGACAGGGAATTGGGCGCTCTGATTCCAATGGCCGCGGTGGTGTTCGGACTGGGAGCGGGGGTCCGGAGGGGCGGCAGGAGCTCGAGGTGGGCTTGGCGCGTTGGAAATGGGCGTTTGGGGGCTCCGATCATGACCGCCGGTTGGTGCTCGGACTGGACGGAGGCGGATGCTGGATTGGGGCTGAGTGAGGGCTCGATAGGGGCGGGAAGGGGCCTGGAGGTGGAGTCTGAAGGTTTGAAATGGGGACCGAGAGAGGTCACAAATTTGGGCTTAGGGGGGGTCCGATCCTTATGGTCAGTGTGGTCTTGGACCGCCGAGTGTCCGGAATGGGGCTGGAGAACTCGGAAATGCGGCGGGAGGGGCTCGAGGTGGAGCTTAGGGGTTGGTAATGGGGCCGGAGGGTCACCAGATTTGGATCTGGGAGGGCTCCCGATCCATGGTCGGTGTGTTGGACCGGGACAGGGGGCCTGGATGGGCCTGGGAGACTCGAAATGGGGCGGGAGGGGCTCGAAGAGTGGAGTTTGGCGTTGAAATTGGGGCTGAGAGGCTCAAAAATTGGGGCGTTGGGGGGCTCCGGACAGGGAATGAGGGGCTCTGATCTCATGGCCGCGGTCGTTATCGGACCGGGACAGGGAGGTCGCGGATGGCGCTCGGAAGGGGCTCCATATGGGGCTGGGAGGGGCCTGGAGGGGCTGGAGGTGGAGTTTGAGGTTGGAAATGGGACTAGAGGGGTCACAAGTTGGGCTTAGGGGGAAGCTCTGATCCATGTGTCTAGTGTGTCTTGGACCGGGAGTGTCCGATGGGGCTGGAGGACTGGAACTGGCGCGCGCAACCGGGCGCCCGGGCTCGTGGCCCAAATGGGGTGGGAAGGCTCGAGGTGGAGCTTGGGGCCTGGAAATGGGACTGGGGGGATTTCTAATCATGGTTGTGTGCGTCTTGCGACCGGGACCGGGGGTTTAGAGCCGAGGCTGGCCGCTCCGATCCGGACTCGGGCGGGTTTTGTGCTTTGCGGGGGACTTGAGCGGGTTTGTGGGCGGGACTTGGGCAGGATTTGATGCGGGGGCTCGGGGCGGGTTTTGTGTGGGGACTCAGGGGCCGGTTTTCGTGTCGGGGACTCGGGGGCCGGTTTTCGTGTCGGGGACTCGGGGCCGGTTTCGTGTCGGGGATCGCGGCGGGTTTGCGGAAGATGTGGGCGATTAAGCGGGTGTGTGCCGGAGGGTTTGGGCGGGTTTTGTGTGGGGGACTTGGGGCACAGGATTGTGGCGGGGGCTCGGGGCGGGTTTTGTTGGAGGACTTGAGCGGTGTTTCGTGTCGGGGGACTCGGGGCCGGTTTCGTGTCGGGGACTTGAGCGGAGTTTTGGTGCGGCAGGTTTGGGCGGGTTTTGTGTGGGGGGCTTGAGCGGGTTTTGTGCGGAGGTTTGGGGCGGGTTTTGTGTGGCGGATCGGGGCGGTTTTGTGTGGGACTTGAGCGGTTTTGCGCGGGGCCTCGGGGCGGGTTTTGTGCGGGGGACTCTGGGGGGTTTTTGTCGCGTGGCGTGGGCGGTTTCACACCGCGAGAACCGGTGGCTGGATGGCGGGCTCGGCATGGGGCTGGGGAGGCTCCATGACGTTGAATCCTGGGCTGAGCTGCACCGAGGGAAGGCGACGCTGAGCTGGGTTTGGAAAGGGAATTGATGGTCGGCAAGGATCTGGGTGAGGGATGGGGGAGTCAAATAAATTCCGGGGTAACACTGTAGGAGCAACAGGAGGGGGTAGGACAGTGATGAGAGATCACTGAAGCCAGGGCTTGAACTTGGGTTTATCTGCAAACGCGGGGTGCAGGCCGCTGTTTGCGAATTGGGGGTTATTGCAAAGGGTCGGGTGCAGGGGCCTTTTGGAACTTGGGTTTATTATTGCAAAGGGCCTGGTGCAGGGCCTTTTGAACTTGGGTTTTATTGCAAAATGGCCCTAGCTGGGAGAGAAGGACAGTGGTAAAGAGGATGAGAGAAAGGGAGAGAGTAAAAGAGGATGAGAGAGCCAGGCTCCTGTTAAACACTTCAATAGAATTCTTTCTGGTGTTGGAATATTCTTTAATTCTCACCAGTCCAATACCAGCTCCAAATCCTACAGCATTTACATATATCAGCCTCGATCAAGAATCCATTAACCTGGACTGTTGTTTGTATTTTTCTTTCGAGCCAAGGTGTAATGGAGTTCTTGTGTGATGGTGTTCACAGGGGTCTGAGGATGAGGAAGAATGAGGAATCTGAACTCATGTTTCAGAAGGCTGATTTATTATTTATGACTATACTATTACATTAACAACTAACTAAAAAGAAAAGAAGAACGGATTTCATCATAAGTGCAGCTAAGAATAGAAAAAAGAAAAGAAATGATGATAAAGGTTTGTGTTCTTGACAGAGAGTTCCGAGCCCAGCTGGACTGTGATTGCCATTAATTAGAAAACAACGCACATGAGACCAATCACCACAGATGCACCTGTTGCACTCCACAAGCACAGATATCAATGTTTACTTATTGTTCCTGAGGCCTCCTCAAGCTTCTCAGGAGGAAAAAATCCTAGGAAAGATTTTTCATTAAAAGATTATCTGCGACATTCTTGCCCTTGGTAAACACACAAAAGGGATTTCATTTCCTTGTTCACATCTTTTTCTAGTTAAATTCTCAGGAGGACTTTGTAGGCTTCTGTCCAATTACCTATCCTTAGTTTGGAGGTGAAGTCCCCCAGGTCCTATGAGGTGGCTTTTTTCACTTAATCAAGGAAGAGAAACTCTCTCTGCTTCTTGCTGCTCACAGTGGACCTGAGATGTGTCAGAAAGTCTCTTTTCCCAGCCCGGTGCTCAAAGCAGAGATCAGAGCGCTCTTCAGTTCTTCGGTCTCAAGGTTGTTCATTGTTCCTTATTATAAAAATTCTTTCTTCCTGTCCAGCTGAGGTCTGCTCAGCAGGACAGTCCAGGCAGCATCACACCTCCCTGGGCAGTGTTATTCTTTTTATACTGAAAACTACATGTAACAATATTTACAAATTACTTTCCAATACCTGTCCACCTGTTGTTAGACACTGAGCTTCTTACTCTAACCAATCCAAAAGTGCCACCCATCAACAGCAGAGATTGGAGGCCGAAGAAGAAGAAGAAGGAGAAAGGCTGGACACGCCCAGATCTCCATCTTGCCCCCTGAACCCCATTCTAAAAACCCCAAAATCTGTTTTTCACCTGGGATAAATTCACTGTCATTCTACTTAAATTGCTGTGGCTTGTGAATCCTTAGGTAATGATTGGTAAGTTGTTTTTTCCCAAGGGTCAGTTAAAGGCACAGGGGAACCTGTGCCTAAGGTCTCTGAGCCCCCTGGGCAGACGGCTGGACCCTCCAGGGCAGCAGAGGAGTTTCCTGGGTTCCACAGGACTTTCTGGGGCTCATTTCCTTTGAAGGGGACCAAAAGGATAATTTTGTCACATCTGTCATCAGGGCGCAACATGTCATTACCATACCATAATGTAACACATTACATCACCATCCTGGTGTTACATTTTAAAACCCTTAAAACTCCTCTTTGGAACCCCTTCTGCCAAGCTGTAGGTCTGCTCTGACCCTTTGGGGGCTGTCTGCAAGCAGAGGGTGTTGTTCCATCAAAAGGGATTACTTTCAGTCCAGCCACACATTGTTTTCCAGTTGTCTTTCAGTAACTGAGGATCTCAGAGCTTGCTTGTTCATTTCAATCTCACTGATAGGTTTCTATATTCCAAAATCTTTTGCCAGACAATATATGATAATTTCTTTTCACCCTTTCCCAGCAGATAGCGCTGCCTTGTGTGGGAGGGGGTGAAGGAATCCTGAGGGAGCTGGACATGAGTTTCCAGCCTGGGAGAAAGAGGCTCAGGGGGAACTGCTGGGTCTGGCCTCTGCTCCATGGAAAGGAACAGAGGAGATTATTTGGGTTGGAATTGGGAAAATTCCTTCAATGGAAGTGCTCAAGATCCTGTTGGATCCCACTGGAATAAGCGAGGATCCATAATAGGGATCATCCTTCCGTCCTTCCGCAACCCAAACCCTTGAATTCTCTGTTCCCATTGGGGTGGGGAGGAGGAAAACTGGGAAAAAGGAAGAGGAAACATGAGGAATCCTTGGCAGGAGGGAGAATTCCAGCTTGGGGTGGGAAACCAGAAGTGAGGCTTGGGAATGAAGAATGTAGGTCAGGCCTGGATGTTCACAGCTTGAAAATCTAAATTTGGATTTTGTGGATTTATTAATCCTGGACTTGAGTCTTAATTAAAAAGAAGGATAGGGTTGATCAACTTCATTTACTGATTGTGAGCTCCAGGAGTTTGAAGCTGCAGCATTTCCCAGTTTAAGTCTGGGATTAAACCAACCCTGTGGGAATCTCAGCCGATGCAGGAGGAGAGTAAAATAAAAACAATAAAAAGCACAGAGATGTTCTGGCCAGCCATTCCCAGAAAAAACAGCGGAATGGAATGTTGATGGAATAGCATCACCCAGGGGATGGTGCCAGCTCCCCCCCCTAATTACTAATGGAGTACACCGCTCCTGATTAATTGGCCTGATGCTCACCAAAGGTGAATTCAAGCTCCTTATTATGGCGGAGCGCCACTGATGATGGTGAGGGAAAGAATTCGCTGGCAAAATCCCCTGACCGCTGCTGGGGGCAATCCTCATCTCCCTGCTGCTGACACAGGCTGGCTGGCCATGGAATGCAGGTTGGGGCAGATTGGGCCAAACATCCGATTATTCTCTAAAAAACGATGTGTGGGATAATGGCAAAGTCCAGATCTGATCTGACAGAAATGTTTTGTGGAAAGAACTTGAAGAATTTCTTGTGGAATCCCTCAAGGTGTTCCTGGATGAAGGTGTGTGACAATTCTGTAATTCCTGGATCATGTTCCCTTGGAATGATGGTTCTGGAATATTGGGATGGTTCCACTGGAATATTTGAAGCCCAGAATTCCACAGGGATGAACTTTGGGGAGGTGATTTGATGGGTCCTCCTCATTTCCAAGGGATTTGTAATTCCTGGATCATGTTCCCTTGGAATGTTGGTTCTGGAATATTGGGGTGGTTCCATTGGAATATTTGAAGCCCAGAATTCCATGGGGATGAACTTTAGGGAGGTGATTTTATGAGTCTTCCTCATTCCCGAGGAAAGTTCCTGAGGGATTTGTAATTCCAGGATTGTATTTCCCTGGAATGATGGCTCTGGGATTGGGATGGTTCCTTTGGAATATTTGAAGCCCAGAACTCCGCGGGGATGAGATTGAGGTGGAGATGATTTGATGAATCCTCCTCATTCCTGCAGAGAATTCCTGAGGGATTTGTAATTCCAGGATTGTATTTCCCTGGAATGATGGTTCTGGGATATAGAATATTCCTCTGGAATATTTGAAGCCTGGAATTTATTCCATGGGGATGAGCTTGAGCGAGATGATTTGATGAATCCTCCTCATTCCTGAGGAAAATTCCTGAGGGATTTTTAATTCCTGGATCATGTTCCCTTGGAATGTTGGTTCTGGGGTTGGGATGGTTCCATTGGAATATTTGAAGCCCAGAATTCCATGGGGATGAACTTT
Source organism: Sporophila hypoxantha (assembly GCA_002167245.1). Lineage (NCBI taxonomy): Eukaryota > Metazoa > Chordata > Aves > Passeriformes > Thraupidae > Sporophila > Sporophila hypoxantha. The sequence continues at coordinate 329 of NDFG01004428.1, read as the reverse complement.
GGGGAGGTGATTTGATGGATCCTCTCATTCCCAAGGGATTTGTAATTCCAGGATTGTATTTCCCTGGAATGATGGCTCTGGGATTGGGATGCTTCCTTTGGAATATTTGAAGCCTGGAATTCTGCGGGGATGAGATTGAGGTGGAGATGATTTGATGGGTCCTCCTCATTCCTGWGGAGAATTCCCGAGGGATTTGTCATTCCAGGAGAAGCCATGGTGCCCGTTGCCAACTGCGATGTCAAGGAATACAATTCCAACCCCAAGGAGCAGCTGCCCTTCAAGGAATACGTGGAATATTGGCGGGAATACATCGGGAACGGGCACCGCTC
>NDFG01004427.1:0-31941 GCA_002167245.1 Sporophila hypoxantha | reverse complement strand
CACTGTACCTTAAAGCACAGTGTTGGATTTGAGTCTACTACTGTAGTAGTTGTGGTACTGGATGCCACTGCTTTTGAGAGCATTTAACAAATAAAGAACAGTGTTTTAACTCAAGTAACATGAAAAGATGGGTATGTCAGACCAATAGATGTATCTGATGAGGCACTAGGAGAAAGGCACTGAACCTGCTCTTGGGTGATGACACAGAGGTGGAAAGGCTCCCCCAGAGCAGATCACTGTTGTTATTGCTCTTTGGGTGGGGCTTGGCCCTTTTGGACTGCCCAGCTAAATTGCCCAGAGGATGGTCCCCTATGGCAGCTGTGTGCCCAAGATACAGGGTGCTGTTAAACTCCTCCCAAAACCCCAATCACAAACCAAAACTCAAGCAGCCTCTGAGGAGAGCTTGCTTTGAAAGAGCTGCGTGCTGTGCCTTCAGCTCAGCCAGTTCAGAATGCAGCACAGAGGTAAGGGAGATCATAAAGTAAAGGGACTCTGGTAGATGACACAGGGTTCCTGGTCCTTGCTGCAGATGGAGGATGCTCTGAGTGCTGACCTTGCAGAGCATGGCACAGGGATGGTACTGGCAATACTGGGATGTGCTCTGGGACTTCTCATTGCCCTTGCAGGATTTTTCCCTTGCAGTTTGTGCTGCTTTGCCTGTCCATGGGCACCTGCCAGGGCTGTGTGTGGGATGCCCTGCCTTGGGCCTGCTGGGCCATCAGTTTGGAATTTCAGCTTTATTCCAGGTGTGGCACCGATGGTTTCTCAGAGGTGCGCTTATGGATTGCAGGAGCAAGTGCGCCCTGCATGGCATTCTTTTTTGCTTGTCTACTTGTAAGAAACAGGGATTAAAACTGATAATCTGGGTTCAGGACAAATGTGTGCAAGATTGTGAAAGCTGCTGTCCCCTTCCCTTTGTGCCTGTAGTTATGAACAAATTGATCTATGGATGACTAGTTCAGAGGATGAAGTTTGCTTGCCAATAAAACAAAAATTTATTTGCTTATAGTTTTTTCTAAAAACAACTGGTGAAGCCCATAGCTCCCTTGCTAAGGGAGTTTCTCTTAGGAGCTTAGGAGTTTCTCTTGATGGAGGTTATGTTCAAGTTGAGGTGATGCTTTCTTCAGCTACTGTCAAAATTCAGTTCAGCTTTGTTCTGGTTTGTTTGTTTTTTGTTTCTTTTTGTCCAAGTGCAAACTAATGGATGATTATTTGGGTTTGGTTTCTCCTTGTTTTTTTTTTTCATTCAGTTAAACAAGAGACAAACACAGCTTAATAAAGCTTTGTGTATAAAGATGATTACAGTTTGAATGATTTTGCATGCTCTTGCTGGAGTGTGGACTTGAGAAATGATTGTAGTTGATTCTCACGTGCTTCAACACAATTGTCTCTGTGTGGGCTGTACCTCGTCCCATTAGCCCTCAGCAGTTTCGCCTTGTTGCAAAGGCTGATTCCTTGCTTTATTTGTCATGGCCATTGGAAGGTGTTAGGTGAATTTCAGTACTATGCAGTTGCTCTTTGGAGGAAATTATCTTTTCTGCTTTTGTTTGTTTGCTTATTTTTGCCTGCACATAGCAAATAATTCCTTTCTGTGCCAGTTCTCTCACTGTTTTTGTTCTCCTGAAAGAAATCCTGCCTGTAGGCTGAAGTTATTGTTATAAACTTGAGTCACACCAGTTGAAGTTGCAAGGAGTACTTCACTGGCATGCGTGTGTGTTCTTTAGTTTTGGAATCAGGTTCCTCACCTCTGAGCCTTGGGAAGAAAGAGATTCCATGTTGCGTTGTGCCTTTCAGCTCGTGAGTGTACTGCAAAATATTTTGTGTGGCTCCTGATCCTCCTTGGTTGAGGAAAGCACTGGAAATCCAGTGTGCCTTCCTGGTAACAGAGGAATCAGAAGTAGTGCATAAGGTGGAAATGGAATCTTGTCCATGAGTTATTACGTCAGCTGGGTGTAGGTAGGAGTGCCTGTGGCTGAGCAGCAGCTGCATGGCTGTTCCTGTTACCCTGTCCAGGTGGCTTATGGTTTTTGGCCATTGTGCACGGTGCAGGGATTATTTTAACAGTACAGTTGTACCTTAAGAGAGCCAGCAGATGAGTGTATTTGATTTCTGGTGGGTGCCACCTCAGTGCTGGGATCTCAGACTAAGAGCAGTATTTTGTTTCTGGCTAGTGTGTACCTGGGTGCCTTGAGCCATAAGTTCTCATCTCTCAATGGCTGCTCAGGCTGATCTAAGAGTGTGGCTCATTACATTCAGCTGAGAAGAGCACTCAGAGTCTTCTTTCTTAGTTTGTTGTTCACTGACTCTTGAGTGTGTGCTGGTGGGAACTGGAAGTAGAGCTTTTATAGAGTGTTGATATCGATGGGACTTCCTTGGTGCCTGGTAATCCACGGACATACTGTTCCTTGTAAATCTGGCCTGTTTGAATTGCTGATGCTCATACCCTGACTCTGGGCTTAAATTTCACTGGTGTGTTTACCTCCAAACCCCTTGGGCCTGCTAAGGCTCAGGTCCTTGACATTCAGGGAGGGGCTGTACTAACTGGGACACGTGGAGATTTTAATATTTTGAAAGCCTGGTTTCATGGCACCCATGTTGCTAGCAAGGAGTACCTCTGATTTTATTTCACTGCCTTTTAATGACCTGGGAGACCTGAACAGTTCATTAAGGCTCTGCTATCCCTATTGAGATCTTTCAGGAAATAACGAAAGGAAATAACACTGAGACTGGTGAAGGATTGTCCTGAGACATCCTCTAAAATTATATGATGGTGTCATGTGTGTCAAGCACCATGGTGCTGTCACATGAAATGTGGAAGAGGTGCTGAGTGAGGTAATAGGACAGCTTCCAATGAAGCAAAGATGTAGTGGGATACAGCTCTCCTGTAGTGTAATGGCTTGTCACAGACTATTTTGTTTTGTACCCAGAGATATTTTCAGTCTTCATGGAGGAATGCCAGAAATTTGCTAACAAGTATGCTTTGCTTCTTGCTGTATTCATAAGAACGTGTGGTGGCCATCATCTGCTTTTTAACAGGCTCTTCAAAATATCCTGATGAGGCTCCATCTTTGTGTATTCTCCCAGGTGCTCAGGGTGTAAGTCCTGTCACCAGTTTTGTGTTCATCATCTGCCTGTGAGGCAAGGGAACAAAAAAAAGCATAGTCTCACCTGTAGAAATGGAGATGTCCTTGTTTTTTAAGGCTGGTTTCTAAGTAGAATTCCTAGAATTCATATTTTGTTTTCTTTCCTTTACTCCTGCTTTAGAAAAAAAAAAAAAAACTCCAGGGTTTTTGTTAGTTCATTTCAGGGTGGTTTGTTATGTTTTTCAAAGCGCCTGTTCTGTAAGGGATTTGTATCCAGGCACAGGGCTCAAATCTTTGATGTCCCGTAGTATTTTACGTTTGGTTTTGTGTCTCATTAGCATAATTACTTCCTCTGGGGCTTCCTGTGAGGCAAAACTAATACTGTGTTCCAGAGTCTCGGTGACTTATATCAAAGGGTTTGTTTAAAACTCCTATATTGTGATAGGATTTTGGATAACCCTGTCATCTGGAGGTTCAAGACTTGTGTTTCAGGCCTTGCCTTCTGCATTACCTGCATGTTTTTGAGACTGTTGTTTCAGGTGTGATTCCTGACTAACTGTATTTGGGGGCATTTCTAGGTATTGTCTTGTGGCTTGGATTACTGGCTTGAGGTAATTTCGGTTGTCCATGAAGTGTAAACTGTTGGAGCCAAGTATGTGGGCTTTTTTCTTCAGAGTTCGGTTATGATGCAGGATCTGACATGTTCATGGCATTGTTCCTGTGTGTGTTCTGCCTTTATTAGAGGCCCTTCTTAAGCTGAGGTTCCTCTCCCAGTTTCACTTCATGTGCTTTATGTGCTGTCTGCTTGTAATTGCAAACAGTCTTTTGTTTGGCCCTTGGTTCAGATTGATGGGTCAAGGTTATTTTGGTAAAAAGCCAAAAATGTTACTCTAGGATTATCTCCCAAGTTGGAAACTTGGATTTTTGACTTGGTCTCCTTTGCCTGTTTCCTTGCATACACATTAATTTTTGGAGAGAGAAAGTAGATGAAGCACCTGTGTGAGAACTGGAGGGAATTTCATGATCACAGATGGTGGTAGTCTTAAGTGAGCTGGCAAAAGCTACATGTTGGGTACTGGCAAGCCATTGAAAAGTGTTTTAGAGTTCTGAGGATTATTTTATGACATGGATGATCTGTAGGACAGTATGGATAAGTAGGAGCATAGCAGGTGGAAGCACGTGACCCCCTGGAAGTCCTTTCCACCTTAGGAGATGCTGTGACAAAAGTGAAATGCAGTTAGGTTGGACAACCAGTCCTAAGACTTTGGTCGTCTCTGAGGCACTGAGGTTTCCCTTCCCTGTCTTCATGGAGTGTGAATCCAGCCCACCTGGTTACTTCATATTGGTACTCTGTCTTCATCTTACAGATGTGACAGTAACCTTTTGAAGCAGAGGTACCAGCTGCCTTAAGAAAGTGTGTTCCTGTTTGCTTTGCAGGGCTGTTGAACTGGGCTTTTAAAACATTCATCAGCCAAAGGGATAAGTAAATGGTGCAGGAGATTTTTAACAGGGTTTTTGTTAGTTCATTTCAGGGTGGTTTTTTATGTTTTTCAAAGCACCTGTTCTGTAAGGGACTTTGTATCCATTGTTCCCTTTTCATCAAGGTAATACATGAATAGACTGAAATTTTCTTATTTACCCAAAAGAGGTGGGAGAGGCTGTCCTGAATTGGTTGAGTATTTTCTAGGGAATTAAGGCCCTGTATGCATAATTGTTTCAATCCTAATATCACAGTGTTTATCCTTTTATGGGGAAGTTGTGATTCATGGGAGTGCCTTCCAAGTAACATGAATATTTTCACTTACAGCGTTTGACACTGAGTACCAAAGAAATGGTGATGGAGAAGCCAAGTCCCCTGCTCGTAGGGCGGGAGTTTGTGAGACAGTACTACACCCTGCTAAACAAAGCTCCTGACTTCTTGCACAGGTAACACTTGCACTCCCAAGTGATAATGTTTGGGAACAAAAGCATGTCCTGTTTGATATGAATCAGACATTTGCTTCTGAGTGTGGGAGAAAAGGGACCTGGCTAACTTCTGGGATGTTGGAAAACTGTTTCATCTTACTGCTAAACTCCCTAGGCTCTAGAACCAAGTCAGATCATGTGGATGTATGGCATGTTATCAAGGTATTTATTTTGTGGAAAAATGTGCTGCTTCTAAGGTGATAAAATGGTAGTGTGGACAGATCCCAAAAATACCTGCAGAGGCTGGATAGACACTCTTGAGCATCTGCCCTGGTGCCGGTGTTACTCTCTGCTCAGGGACATTCTCTGTCCACTTGAGAGGCGGCACAAGTGTCGCTCATAACAGCACCTGTGGAATTTCTCTTAACTACCTCTGCAGAGAAGAGTCCAAGAGGTTTTGATTTGGTTTGGTTTTATCTTACCCAATTCTGGAGCTGCTTGTATGAAATGTTTTCTAGCCCCTTGCAGTCTCTGCCACCGCTGCCCCTTTCTTCTGGTCAGGCTCAGATATGGATATTTGCCTTTGTGTTCTTTGGCTGCACCTTTCTTCTGAGTGATATTCTCCAGGGAGGGCGTCTTATGCTTCCTCTTTATCTTGTGGTTAGTCTCAACAGCAGCTTGCTCTCTGCCACAGAAAGATTTGGGTTTCCCTGGTGTCCTGGTGCTTGATGTGCTCTTTGCAGCAGTGAGGGAGTTAGGACAACAAGTGTTATTGTTTCATCCTACTAAAAGCTTGAGAAGAGCACAGAGGATCCCATTGCTGGTCATTATCTAAAGCTTGCCCAGGCCTCAGGAGCAGCAGAGGTCAGTTTGCCCTCTAAATGGATGTTACTCAATGTGGTTGAATGCCTGTTGCATTTCAGTTGAATTTGTAAGGCTTTTCTGGCCCCTTAACCAGAAGTCTTTAATTCCATTTAATTGGGGGCTCTGCCACCCAGAGAGTTTGAGCAGTTCCTTAAAAACAAGTTAAAACTCTTTGTCCCCTGTGAAGGCCCTTGGTAAGAACTGCTGACTTTCAGAGAGATTGCTTTGGAATTTAGAGGGAAATGTTTTAGAGGAAAGATGTTTTCCTATCTGCTTGTGCTCTGCTTCAGCTAAGTTTCTGTATTTCCTTGCTGTTAGGAAGTGCTGGACCATGATCAAAGTCATGATTTTGTGGTTGGTACCAAAGAAAACAATCTAATATTTCCCAGAATCTTTCCTGGACATAGTCAAGGGAGTAAAAGTCTTGGGGTTTTATTTCCACAATAGTAGAACTAAGAAGAGTTTCTAAGCTCAGTAGAACAAACCACTGTTGCCACTCTTGTGTGACACTGAGTTCATAGAAGTACTTCATTACAGCTTTATTTCATATATGCTGTACAAGGGTGGATAATAAAGGTGCATATTAGCATCCGTACCTCATGGCTATCACCCCCAAGGCAAAGCATGCTCCTAAATAAAAACACATACAATGTGATACAATGTTTCTTTCTATTAATACAAATGTACTAAAAATATAAAACATTTGTCACCTGCTTTATAAGATGACAGTAACAATCCAAATCAAATCAGACTATTGTAGGCTCAAAATGTGGAAATGGAATGAAAGTGCCAAAGGATCTCTGAAATGTATGGAAAATACTGGGAGCGAGTGTACATCGTTAAATATCAAAACCACTCTCTCAGTGCTGGCCAAGGCTGTGCAGAGAACAGCGTTCAGAGGAGTGGCAGGAGGGTGGTACCTCACTGCACTGATGCCTCTGTCCGAGGCGGGGGGTTCTGAGGGTGAGGAACCTTCCAGCCAGAGTGGCCACCTTCGTTAAAGGAAGTAAGCCAAAGGTTGAGGTTGATGTAGGAGTTTGCTACAGCACCTCGGGCAAACTGCACTGCTGAATATTAAGTTTGTTTGTTCTGGTATTCTTGGAGCCTTTTGAATCTGTGAAATTTGTGAAGCACTGAGCTCTACAACTTTTGGCTAAAATTCTTTTTTGATTTAGTTCTATTTTTTCACTTCTGTGATTTTTACATCTCTTTGCTTGCAGGTTTTATGGCAGGAATTCTTCTTATGTTCATGGAGGACTGGATGCCAGTGGGAAACCACAAGAGGCAGTGTATGGTCAAGCTGTGAGTATTAAAATTTGTCCTGTAATCCTTGTTAATGTTCAGAATAAACAAGGTTTTTTCTTCACCAGTGACTTTGACTTTCTTACCTGGTGAATAATGGATTGTGATACTGCTTCCTGTTCAGAGACAGATAGGAATTAGTTAGCTTGAGGGGTTTTGTTCGCTTATTTCTGCCTTCAGTGGCAGTTGTGTTTGATTGTTCAGCTTTGCATCTGGGCTGCAGAATATACCTTTAGGATGGGAAACAAAATTGAGAGGTCCTGATAGATTTGGGCTACAAATGTATCTTGTTTCAGTTAGGAGTAGTTCCTCCGGAAAGGACTGATCTTTGTGAGTTTCATTATATTGTTGTGTGAGCAGAGTTTTGTTAAGTGGAACATAACTATGTGAAGAAATGAATGAATAATTGAGGATTGCTGTGGTTGTACTGCATCATCAGAACTGTCTGTCACCTAGGACATCTCTTCATGTGGCAGCCACACCTTTGAGCAGGGTGGCTTTTTGTCCAGGGCAGGCTTGGTTTCTTCTCCCTTCACTGCAGAGTGTCATTTGCAGCACACAAATCTTGGCAGTGCAGATTTTCCCCACTCCTGTGATGTTTGGTTACTTCAGTGATGTGTGAAGGCTTGGTTTGCTTTTTTTTTTTTTTTTTTTTGTTTTGGGGCTGGTGGTTTTTGGGTATTTTTGGAGGTTTTCTTTATTTATATAACACAAGCTAAATCCTGTCCCTTTCACAAGCCCTTAAAAGAATTAAAGCCTTAAAATAGATCATAGATTTTAAAGCAGCTGGAAAACTTGGATAGCAATTGTATGCTGTTTGACTACTCTGAGAAATAGTTGAATCCTAGTGAAAAAGTTCAGATTAGAAGTTAAGAGAGCTCAGGAAGACTGTTCTCAGTGAAAGACACTTCTTGGTTGCTGTGTGTATCTTTTGAGCCTCAGGGGAGTGCTCTTTTGGGGTTAGTTGAGACTCAGGGAGGTAGAAGGTGTAAAGCTCTGTACAGAATTCAGTGCAGCTGAAATGTGTCTGTCTGTTTGTAGGAGATCCACAAGAAGGTGATGTCCCTGCAGTTCAGTGAGTGCCACACCAAGATCCGTCACGTGGATGCCCACGCCACTCTGAGCGATGGGGTGGTCGTGCAGGTCATGGGCGAGCTGTCCAACAACGGGCAGCCCATGAGGAAGTTCATGCAGACTTTTGTGCTTGCTCCAGAAGTAAGGATATGTGAGATTGTGTCACACTTGAAATAATGGTGGAAAAAACTGACCTCACCTGTGGCAACCATTTGTCATACTGGGACAAAAAATAGGATAGGCTTTAAAAAATAAATAGGATCTGGATCTAAAAAAAAATAGGATCTGGCTTTAAAACTTGGCCTGGGGAGTACCATTAAATGTGTCACAGTGTGTGAGTGCAGAGAAGCTAGTGTATTGGACCCATCCTGAGCTGTTTTATTTCCTTGGACTTGAAATGTTAGAGTAGTAATACAAAGAAAATTGAAGCTTGCATTTGGGAGCTGCCATTGGCACAAATAATTTTTTTGAAAAACAAGGTTCAGCTCTGTAGATCAAATCTCTGCTGTAGTTGTGTAGTTTCAAGTCTAATGGCAAAGGGGAGTATGGGATGCACAAGTTACTGATCACATTTAGCTCTTGGTGAGAGCAAAGCTGTGGTAGAAGGTGTCTTGTGTTCTTTCTACTGCTTTCCCCCTGTGGCATCACAAACTAACGTGTGGTTGGAGATTAGTGTTTTAGGTTCATGTTGAATTTCTTCATTGTTTCCCTGCACAGTGCTGTAAGCATACGGCCACCCCATGGAAGTTCAGGGTTTTCACTGGAAAGTTTTTGTAGTAGAGAAAATTGAAATTCCTCAATGAAACTCAGGAGCTGTACACTTAGTTAAAATCTATGATTGCTGTGACTTAGCAAAATTAGCAGATTTTATTCTGCTTCAGACTTCCTTTTTCAGTTGGCCAGAAGCTATTGTTCAATTGTTTGCCTAGAGAAAAAGAAAATAACTCAGAAAATAACTTCGGTGACATAATCCTATTGCGTAATGTCAGCGTGTATGCTGAAACTTAGGTCTGTGGTCCATCCTTGGGTTGTCTGCTGATACTCCATATATGCTAACCACTGCATGTTCCTCTTCTACAGGGATCTGTTCCAAACAAGTTCTATGTCCATAATGATATCTTCAGATACGAAGATGAAGTATTTGGGGATTCAGAAGGAGAACTTGATGAAGGTGAGAAGGACTGTGTGTGTAGGGTTTGTGTCATTCTTGTTCCTCTCTCTGTGTGCAGAGCTGCCAGAAGTGTTTGTGGAGATGTTGGAATGCAAACTGTGTTGCCTGCTGTGGGGCACAGAAGTGTTGGTCCTGAAGCTCTGTGGTCCAAAATGTTCTGGAAAATGAAGGTCCTGTAGTAGTGCTGTGTTCCCTGAAGGGCTGAACTGGCTCACAGAGGGTGAGGCTTGACAGAGAATGGAAGCAGTGAGCAGCAGGACTTCTGCTGCCATAGCTGCAGCAGGCACGCTTGTGTTCTGTGATCAGTCAAATTTGTATGCAATTTGAAGAAAAGTCTTTACTGGTTTTCAGATATGACACATAGTTCATTTTCATGTCATCCTCACACTCAGTAATTCATTGCTACTTGAGGGCTGAAATGGACCTGAGCTGGGCTTTTTCCCCTCTGTTCAATGAGACAGAGCAAATCACAGTGTAGCCAGAACATGTGTACATGTATTCACTGGGTGGTTTCTGGAATTTGTTCATCTCAATTCTTTGGAATAGAGCATTTTAGGCAATCATCCCTGTATTTGAGGTTCATCTTCTTAGTCTGAGGCACTGAGATTTATGAGGTAATAGTGCAATCTTTCTCTTTCACTGCCACCATATGAAAAGCACCTGCTGCTTTAAAASAGCCTCAAAACCTCCTCCCAGAACTTCCTAGCAGTAATATGTCTCTGGCTTCCTCTTTTTGTGAAAATCTCTTGACTGAGAGGCAGCCTCTTCCATCTTTTTTTGCAGCTCATTTTACCACGTTTTGTTGGTGAAGCTTTATTTTGATTGCTGCTAAATTAATATGCTTTTAACTGTGGCTTCTGTACGCATGTGGAGATCCATAAGAGATGACAAGTTGGTTTTTTTGTGTCAGAATCTGAGGAAGAGGTGGAAGAAGAGCAGGAGGAAAGACAACCATCACCTGAACCTGTGCAAGAGAATGCAAGCAGTACTTATTATGAAAACCATCCTGTAACGTAAGAAATCCTTTTTATTATATGAAGTTGCTTTCTTAATAAAAACCACAGACAGAATTGCTTTGGCTTTAGGTTCTGTATGTGATTTAACAGGTAGTTTAGGAAAATTCACTTAGCTTGATAGGGATCTGTGTTAACATTACATTATTTTGAGACATTCCTTCTTTATTGAAGAGAAGAAATGGGGTATTTTTTAATGTTTGTTAGTTATTTTCACTTCTGGTCTCAAAAGTGACATGAAAAGGGAGCCACCCCCATGTATGTACACACTTAATGGACTCTTTGTAATCCAGACTTGGAACAGAAGGTTTGGTATGATGTGACTTAGGTCACAGGTACGTTAACAAAAGGATGGTTGATGAAACACAGACTAGTTTGAGTTGGAAGGGACCTTTTAAAGGTCATCTAGTCCAACCCCTTGCACTGAGCAGGGATATCTTGATATTATTGGAATTAAATTCCAGTATTGCCGGATGGAACGTGCCTGGGCTCGTCTGGCTCTTGCTGCTTGACCAGAGGCGGCAGCTGAGGTGGTTTCACCTGAGAGACACCTTTGGCTGGCTGAATGCTGCAGCTGGGCGCTTGGGACAAGTCCAGGCATGCAGGAACTCWGGTTTACCTCTGGCAGAAAGGCTTTAGGCAAAGTGAAGGAAAAAGGAGTCTGGTTCTGCTGGAGGGTTTAGATCCAGAGCTTTATTCCTGGCACACAGGCCTCTGAATGCAGCAACAGCTCCAACAGAAACGAGGCCGCGTGGCTGCAGTGTCTTTTTAACCCCAGGGAGAGGYGSAGGGAAGGGGTAGGGATCCCACCAACCAGGTAAGAAAGGGGAAGTCTCAGGGGGCAAATGACACKTGGATAGCCCAATGACCCCAGGGCTGAGAGGCATCTTTTGAACTCTGCCAGTCACACGATGCCCTTGCTGGAATGTTAAGATTGACAGACAGCACTTAGCAGGGGCAAGGGAGGGGTTATTGGCACACCTGGGTAAAGAACCGGGATACTGAGACAGGCTAATACATCACACTGCAACATGATATGTTACTCAAATTTGGGCGTCACTTGGAGCTGAGAGAAAGATGTACTTTTTGAGAGCCTGCTGTTCATCTTTCTTGGAAAAATAGGTCTTTGTCCTGAGTGTCTGCAAATCTAAGCCAGATCAAAGAAAAAAATATATTTATGATTTTGTAAGAAAAATACAAAAAACAACCAAATAACCCCCCACAAATACAAAGAAACAAACAACACCAAACCCTGTGCTTTTTATGAAACATAGGAGTAGTGTAATGAGGGCCAGAACTGACTTTCTGTTTCCCCTGTTAAAAAAACATGTATGACATCAATACCTGCTGAGTGCATCAGTGGTAATACTCAACATAAGTCACTTAATGCTTCTCATGAGAAATCTGATGGAAAAGTGATGGAATTCTGGCAGGGGCTTGCTCAGGATAATGCAGTAAGTTTTGGATGCCTGAGAGCACAAAGTCAGGTCTTGTTTTGGGGTTACTGTGTCATTTGGAAAGGGGCTGTGAAGGCATTGATCATCATAGAGTCACTTGGGCGTGTGGTGGCCTGCAGCAGGAGCTGCACAGACAGAGGTGACTGGAGGTAAGGTAGCATTCTGGGTGGCTGGAGCGAGGAGATGTTCAGACCCCCTACCTTTCAACCACACAGAGCACAGAAGAAGTTGCATATGATTTTCTGTAAATGGGACTCACAGCTGCTTTGGTAAGGAAGCTGTGTAGCATTTTGGTAAAGGAACAGTAGAATTGGCTTTGGTTATGTGTGTAGCTTAATCGTCCATTGGTCCTCACTGTGTTTGTGTTCTTTTAGAAACAGCAATGCTTGAGTTGAGCACCTCTTCTCCAGAGTTAAAAGGCTGTGTGATTCTCTGCGGAGAACTGTAGAAATGTCTTTTACTTCAGCAGAAGTAAAATCTGGTTTTGTACCCAGCAGGGGAGTACAGCTTCACTTCCCACTGTATTGTGTATGTACAGACCCCATTGAAGCAAATGGACACACAGTGATCTTTCTCATAGCAGAGCTGTTGCCATAGCACAGCTTACAAAATGTGACAAAATACAAAGCAATTGATAAGCTCATCAATTGCATTTGGCTATTCTAGCAATGGGATAGAGGAGGCACTGGAAGAATCTTCTCATGAACCTGAGCCAGAATTGGAATCTGAAACAAAAGCTGAGGAGCTGAAAGCTGAAGTGGAAGAAAAGACTCTTGAGGAACTAGAAGAGAAATCTCCATCTCCACCTCCTGTAGAACCTGTTTCGCTACCGCAAGAACCACCAAAGGTTAGTTACAAGTCACATCTGTGCTACTAAGTGCAGATGGAAACTGGATTGGCCTTTAAACTTTGCCTTTTTGGTGCCTAAACTGTTACCTCTCTTTAGTGTCATGCTGTATGAACAGCTYGGCTTGACCTTTGAACTTGTAAAAATGTGAAGTTTCACGAAAATAGAAATGTTATTCTTAAGTGCTGCTCATCACCTATGGTAGATTTTAAGCTCTTCTTGTAAAGTGTGTGTGTGGGTATATGCATGTGTAGACTTTTTTAATTGTGCAGTTAACATGTTAAGAAAACACCTGTGGCTATCACTGCCAAAAATCTCATACAATGGGAACCGCTGCTCTTTCCTTGAAAATACATGGAACACACTGATGCTTGTAGAATTGCTGCAGCCTAGGCTCAAAACCAATGTGGGGGCACTGAGTGTCTCCTGGAGGCAGGATGCCTAATCTTAGAAACCAGAGTGAGCATGGTGCATCCTCTGGTGTGGTTAACCCTGCGGGCTTGCAGAGTGCTGGGAGCAGCCAGGGAGAGCTGGAGCCAGGTCATTTTCTAGCTCCAGCATGTCTCCCATATTTTTTTTCCAGTCCTTTTTCTCTTCTCCATTTTTGACTGTAACTTCAGGCATCCGCTTCCTTTCTTCATGCAAAAGACACTGAACACTACAGGGTTTTCAGCCCTAGGTTTGGTAACATGATGGAAAGCAGTTGTCTGGGAATGCTGAGGGCACTGGGCTCACTCAAGTAGCAATAGTGGGCATGGTACACACTTGTTCCATGCCACTGGAATCCACAGACAGCTGGGACTGCAGACCTTTCTGTACCTCCATTGTATGCTTGCACAACCATTATTTAATAGTCAGATATGAACCAAAAGTGTATTTTTAGCAGCCAAGTTTCCCTGTAGAAATGTCAGTGGTTTGCCGTGATTAGTAGCCTAGGTTTGTTGCATTTCCTGCAGGCTTTCTCTTGGGCTTCAGTGACCAGTAAAAACCTGCCTCCTAGTGGTACTGTTTCTTCCTCTGGAATTCCACCCCATGTTAAAGCACCAGTCTCACAGGTAACCCATCTGTGAACACCTTGGATTGTCTCATTACTTCTGCAAACTGCTTCAGTTTTTTAAATTAACAGATCAACTTGTTTGACTTAAATTGCACAAATTAATTGTGTCTTAAATGTTAATGCACTTACCTCCTTGTCACAAGTAAAGCCACGAACGTGTAACTGGTGGAACTTTGGGTGATGGTAATGTTAAAATCTGGCCTTGTGGAAACAGGAAATCACTCCTGGTTTTTTTACCTAACTTAATGGTTTGGTTTAAAGGGGAAACACCAATTCCCCACAAAATGTTACTTTTCTGAAGTGTGTTTGAAAAGGGCATTGGTGGAAGTGGCCCAGCAGTAAAAAGAGAGTGCACCATTTCTGAGGTGCACGATTGCCTTGTAAGGCTAACATCCACAGGACTATGCTGGATTTCATTATCCATGGATAATCAGCTTATCACAGAACCCTGTACCAACTTATGACTGTGTGAGGAATGGAAGGATTCACATTTCCTTGCCTGGACAATGCTATCTTCCCATTCCTAGGTTGACTGGGTGAGGAGGGAAAAGAGGAGAGCGAGTTTGACCCAGTAACAGCTCATGTCGTGCTCATGCCAAGGTGGTGTGAGACCTTCTGAGACTCTCAATTCAGCTTCCTCCATCTGTATTAAAGTGCTTAAACCAGCAAATGTGTCCTTGACCCCATGCATTGACAGGGTGTGCTGGAGTGCTGTATCTTGAGTTGCTCCTGTCCAGCCTTTGTGTGAGGCTGCAATTTTCAGTAGAATAGCTGCGTTGCTGCAGCTGTTCCTCTTGCACTGGTTTCTTCTCAATTTTGTGGTAACAGAGAGATCTCTGTCTAGGACTAGCCTTTATGCTTTAAATGCATGTTAAAAAGGAAACAGGGAAGAAAAAGAGAAAAATGAAAGAAAATTAACCAAAAAACCCCAACACCCTACGTGGTGTTGCTTCTGGTCTGCTGGAACTATCAAGGACATCAGATAAAGGCTATGGAATGAGTTGGGAAGTCTGTCTGTCTTCATCAGCTTTGAACACCTAGGTGATATTTAACCTGTGAAAACTGGGTTTTCTAGTGCAGGATAGATTTTCCTTACACAAAGCCAAAATTGGTTTTAATTTATTTGCCACAGAAAAGGTGGATGGTTGTAATGTGGCTGCAAAAATAATTTCAGGTTATCTGTCCAAGAGAGCAGGAGATTGTTTATAGATGTCCCTTAAACTCCTCTGTGTTGCCTCTGTCGCTTGTTGTGCTTTGTGCCTTTTGATTTCTTTATCTTTGACTTTGTGTTTTAAGTAATGGTGTGTGGAAGTTTCTGAACAATACTGACATGGCAGGAATTTCAGCTCTTCTGTAGCTGGAATTAGTCAATTCTGAGCTCCTTTTCTTGAAAGTATTTTAGACACAGTGTGTAGAAGTTGAGTAGAAGAGGCACCTGAACAAGGAGCTGCAAATCAGTAGCAGCATTTTCCTGTTTTCAGGGATCCATTAGTGCCAGACACTGTGCATGTAAACAAGGACAGAAGATGCCCTGGTGGGTGGGTGAGTGGCTCCTTTGAGATGCTGTTGTAGCTGGTGTCAGTGATGTTACAGAGAAGTAACTGCCCTGCTCACTCTTTTCTCTGCATCACTCCAGTTTCCCCCTCCTCCCCACTATTAAGTTAAAAATACAGCCCCTGTAGTGTTAACTCCTCAAAGGACTGCATATGTGCTGTTCTGGATACAAACTGGTTCAGGGCTGTTTCCTTACAGCTGTGGAGTGAAACAGGTCAGCATTTCTTGCTCTTTTTCTAATTGTAGATGATTAGAAATCAGCCTGCCTACATTGATAAACTAGGACTTTTCCTTATAGCATTTTCAGTTACTTTTACTTCCCATTTTTATTACTGCATTGTTTGTCATAGGGCTGCAGAGGGGCAGGGGTAGGCAGGGCCTGATTCTTGTCTTTTGGGGAGAGTCCCTTTCCCTCCCCACGTGAGCTACTGAAGAGAAGAGACAGTGCCATCTTTTCGTTAATGACTGTCAAAGCTCTGCTAGGCTGAGGTTTGTGGCATTCTTGGCTCCTGTGGTAATTGGGGTTTCTTGAACTCCTTACTCAGTGTTCTTCCATCCACTCTGTGCTTGCTGGACATYCTGGAAGATGTGAGTTGCAATGAGCTGCTGCTTGGGCTGCAAAGGGCAGCCCTGATCTGGAGTCTTGTGATGCTGCCCGTTGTGGCAGTGTTTTGGGGAGCAGAGTTCTGTACAAGGGCTTTCCTCTTGAGGCACTGAGGTAGCCTTTTTCTATGGGAAAGGATGGGACTCCTTAGAAAACAACCAGAGAGATCAGCTGTTTGTGTGCTGGCTGAGAAGATCAGTGACACACAAAGCAGGCAGGTTCAAGGTCGTTGTTATACTTGGGATTTAACAGCAGGACATCAGTGATTTAGCAGGAGTTTAAGCCTGATAGCCATGAGTATCCAAGCAATGGGGGTCTGAAGGTATCAAATTTTGCTCTTGAGGTGTAATTTATGATGTTCTCAAGATATGTGAGTGAAAGATGGCAGAGGAGCTCCAGTGACTCACAAAATAGAAGGGAGTAAGATTTAACAGGAAGACTGATTTTCCAAGCTTGTTCTTAAAAAGTGATCCTAGAAGTGTTGTAAGGACAGACTAATGCCTAGCTGCATGGAGCACAAGTGACAGGAGGGCTAAGGCATTTGTTGGGTGTGTAACACTTGCATGTTGCATGTGAAATCCAGTTTTTTTCCCCTGGGAAGTGCTCTGTCTGGTGCTGCCAGTTGTCCTGAGTCCTTAAAGGAAAATATGGGAGATGTTTAATATAAACTACTTCTCCCCAGCAGTCTGGGCCTATAGCTGTTCACCTTGTGTTTAATCTTACTTGCAGGCTACTTGTGTATTTTTGTGCTCCTGAGGATAATTTTGTTTTTCAGAGATAAGAATCCAGCAAACCAGCAGCTGCTTAATTGTTGTACAGAAATGGAATTTAAAAAATGTTGGGAATTGCTTCAGTGACCAGTAGTCTGCACAGAAACATTTTTATTATTCTGTCTATTTCTCATAAAGCAAATTTTTAGCTTGCAAAAAATGGGAATGGGTGTTCTAGTACCTGAATATGAAGGGTGTACTTTGAGCTCATGGTCCTGACATCAGGAAAGGTGAACCATATCCTAAGAGGTAGTCTGTAGAAACTCATTTCAGGAAATACTTCCAGGGGCTTTTGTTCTCCTCTGTCTTTTTGATAGTTTTCATACAGCTGTTCCGCACTGGAGGGAAATAATTCCTTGGGGACTTGGACAGAACTTTGATTTGTCCGTCTCTTTGTGTTCATCTTGGACTGCCTCCTAATCCATGAAGTTTGAGCTTGGCTTGAGGAAGCTTTATGCCCTCTACAATTTAAGTCAGGCTGAGGGATTTGTGAATGATGGAACGTTGGGGTCTCAATGCCTGGTCAAACATGGAAAACTCCCCTTAGCCATGTTTAAGGGAGATGCTCTGATTGAGAGATGTTTGCTTTGCACCTTTTAACAGTGATAAATGAACACTGCAGTCCTGGATTGGTACAGAGGAATTTAGACAGGTGAAAAAACCACTCCCAAACACATTGACACRGATGTCTGTCTTCCAGAGTTTGTTTGTGCATGCCACTTACCCATGTCTTGTGTTGTGGGGGTTTTTGTGAGTTTGGGGTTTTTGTTGGTTTTTTTTGTTGGTTTTTTTTTTTTACCAGGCCAGTGTTAAATAATGCACATTCTCCTCTTTTAGCCAAGAGTGGAAACTAAACCTGAAGCTCAGTCTCAACCTCCTCGCATTCGTGAGCAGCGTCCCAGGGAAAGACCGGGTTTTCCACCACGAGGACCTCGGCCAGGTAATGTGGATGAGCTTGTGTGACTGCTTGGGAAGGGTGAAGGAGAGGTGTCTGCTGAGGTCTTGTGTGTACCTGTGTCTGCCTGGCTGATCATGAACTGCCTGTGCCTGCTGCCTTCAACCAGAAATGAGGGAGCATGATTTGGAGTCCAGGCTGGCTGGAGGGAATAAGCTTGTGGCTGCCCCTAGATGTGTTCATCCAGGTTTACACACATCTTTTAACCTCAGTGGTTCTACCTTCCTCTTTGTGTTGATGGTAGGAAGGGGAGACATGGAGCAGAACGAGTCGGATAATCGTCGGATAATTCGCTATCCAGACAGCCACCAGCTCTTTGTTGGGAACTTGCCACARGACATTGATGAGAGTGAACTGAAAGAGTTCTTCATGAGTAAGTAGTGATTCCAGCTGTGGGACTAAGATGGAAAGCTGGGTTAAAAAGTCAGGTAACGCTGATTTGGACTACATGGGTAAGCTTTGACGTAGTGCCACACTACAGATGTCTGGAACGAGCAGAGGGTAGAGCTGGCACTGTGGGTTTTCATAAAATGTCTCTTCCCTTGTGTTTCTCCAGGCTTTGGAAATGTGGTAGAACTTCGCATAAATACTAAGGGAGTGGGAGGAAAACTGCCTAATTTTGGTTTCGTGGTGTTTGATGATTCTGAGCCGGTCCAGCGAATTTTAGTTGCAAAAGTAAGTATTGGCATTGGGTACTGAGTATCCCCTTCCAGGGATGGACCAAAAGGCCTAAACCTAAACAAGTATTGTGGACCATCCTAGTTTGCATTGCCGTTGGCTCTGGCATTCAAAAACAGCTCAAAGAAAAACAGTTTTGGCATAGCCATTCTGTCAGGAGTGCTCTGTAGCTTTAAAAGCTTTGCCAGTGTTCCTCAAACTGCACCGTGTGAAATTTGGGGGTTTTACCTCTACACAAGTGCTCCACACAGAGCTCAGAACTTATTTTTAGAGAACCTTTAGCTGAAAGTGGAACAGATAACCTTTCAAAGAGCATCACATGGATCTCTGAATTCTGCACCCTGGGGTTGAGAGGAGGGAGCAGGGTTACTTGCAGTTTTGCTTTGAGGAGCTGGAGGGGAGAAATGGTGTGGGAGTGAGACCTAATAGAGCAATTCTTCAGGAACTTGGACCCTGAAGTGGAAAGACTAAAGCTGGCAGTGAAGAGGCTAAAGACAACGCTGCTTCTGCTTGAGACAAGCACTTAAATTCCTTGCCTGCCCGAGTGAATGTAAGAGTGGCATTCCATAGGGCTAAGGCTGCATGCTGCAGGGAACCCCTAACAGGTCATGTTTGTGTTGGGCATGCACATGCAGGAAGGCTGGTGCCCACAGCCAGTGCAGAGCGTTCGTGTGCTTTGCATGGAGAGGGCTTAGTGCCGTGGTGACTAACGTGTGCCTGACCGCTTTTCCCCACAAGCCCATAATGTTCCGCGGGGAGGTGCGCCTGAACGTGGAAGAGAAAAAAACCAGAGCCGCTCGAGAGCGGGAGACGCGCGGCGGTGGCGACGAGCGCAGGGATCTCCGCCGCAATGAGAGAGGCCCGGGGGGGCCCCGCGGGATAGTGGGCGGCGGCATGATGCGGGACCGGGACGGAAGAGGACCTCCTCCACGGGGTGGCATGGCACAGAAACTTGGCTCTGGACGAGGAACCGGGCAGATGGAAGGCCGTTTCACTGGACAGCGTCGCTGAAGTCTCCACTGTGGGCAGACAGTCTTGGCAGTGGTACATTACCCATCGTGTTTGCATTCTTGTTAATTTTTTTTTTAGCTTTGGAATGTGACACAGCCCTTCTGATCGTTTCTTTGATGTGAAAACATCCTTTGGTTTCCAGTTTAAATTGAGGTGGACATTTTTTCCCCAGTTTCACAACAGGAGTCACACTCTTAATTTATAAATGTATACGTGGAGAATTGAAGACTAAAAAATAAAGAAAAAAGAAAATGAAACAAAAGAAAAGACCAGTTAACTATCTGCAACAGAAGTTGAACTAAAGGACATGCCCAGTAGAATTCAGGTCCTTTCAGTCAAAAACCCTCTGCTGCACATTTTGTGTAAGTGTTACTGTTTCTGCCTACTACTGTTGGAAACACAAATAGTGCAATTTGTGCAATTGGAGAAGCTTGCCTTTTTTTTTTTCCTTCTTAGAACACTCAGCTCCAAACAAACTTGTGTTTACGCACTCATCAAAATGCACTAATGGGTCCTCTGAACTCATTTATACTGACAGCTGCAGGAGGCATCGGAGGGAAAACCTTCATCCTCTTACTCAGACAGAATAGCTTGGGGAACGATGCGGGCATCTGCTCTGCTTGCTGTGACCAACCTCTACACACACAAACCTTAATAAGACTACACCTTTGTTCCAGAAGGAATCCAGTTAGCTGTAACCAGAACCCAGAGTTTCCAAGTCGTAGCCCTGAGTATGCAACAAGTTTGATAGCTCACATCAGATTTTTCTATCTGCCCCTCTTCAGTGCAGGGATGGCTGCTCAACACACTCCTCCTTCCCCTTCCCCTTTGCGAAGCGTTGTACAGTGAAACTTGTCTTGACTGTATTTGAGTTCTCTGGTAATGTAATAAGCATGATGGTGCCTTCTATGAATACATCATTCCAGTCTTGCTGGTGATCTTGTACAGTATAGTGTATGAAGTACTGTGCTGCAAAGCCAAGCGGCTGCAAAGCATTTGAATAATTGGAAAATTGTATTAAAAAATTGCAGTATCTTTCAATGAGTAAACGTTGCAAAAATTATCATCCACCTTGCTCTTCAATTAACAAGTTTGCCTGGTTTTTTTGCAGTGGGGGGGAAGGGAGGATGAAGGCATCCAAGTAGTCTCCAGGTTGTCTCTTCAATCAGAGTTAAAGCAAGTGGAGTTCTAATCTCTCTTGGACCTGAATTTCAGAAGTCAGTCAAGAGTGGTGGATGCTTCTGGCCAGCTCATAATGGGCAGACCTAAGCATCCTTTGTGAGGGTGAGCTTATCAAATGGGGATACTGCAATTTTCCGAGAACTAAACAGCAGCTCTTACATTCTTGCATTTTCCAGTTGCACTTTTTTAAAAACTTGTACTCATTTTGCACATGACTCTCAGCTGATGTTGACACTGATGTGGCTCTGTCCCTATGGATAGAAAGGAGGCATGCTCTTGTGCAGTGTGACCGGTGGGTTCTCCGTGGAGAGGTGTTGGTGGCTGATGTTCCACGTTCCCACAAGCCGCCGCTGCAGCAGGCAGTGCGCGTGGGCCCTGTGCTGAGCCATGGCTCCGGGCTCGGAGCAAAGGGGTGTCTGTGCGTGCGGCCAGGCAAAGGTGGGACCACCAACAGCTGCTGCTGAACGTGGAAGGCTTCAAGCTAAAGAAGAAAGGCAATTTCAGCAAAAGCAGGGAGGGCATCCTGGCAGTCTGGCTCTGGATTATGCAATCATTTGCTGGTTTGGAGTAATGTGGAGGATTTTGCTCATCTTTTTGATATGCTAGGCATGGGGAAATGGCATCTGTGTCTGTTCTGTCCCGTCCCAGACTTGAGGTCTTCTGTGTTCCATGGTAAGTCTTGCACTATTTTCATACACTTTCTTTTCTGGTACACATTTCTAGCAATTGGCATTTTCATATTTCAGTTTTTTTGTTGAAGGTCTTGCCATTTCAGCTGCTACCTGGAAATCTGTAGTACTTGAACTGCTCGCCACACAACTCCACTCCTTAGGTTTAAAGCCCTCGGACAAATTGCTGTCATCAGTTAGCAGTTTGCCACCAGTGTGGTTTGTGTAGCCTGGAGGTTCTTTTTTCCTTCTGTAGTGCTGTGGTGTTCTGCTGCCACCTAATTCATTTGTATGGCAAATGGCACTGGAAATAGTTGACAACAGAAACGGAGTAGTAAAAAGAGCTCCTGAGCCATTCTGCTTTTTGGCTTGCTTCTTGTTTGAGTGACATGAACCCTTGGAACATCATCCAGAGAAGTTTACATGGTGATAGCTCACCTGCTGTGCTGTGGACTCTTACGTGTTCTTGACCCTCTCAATAGTAAATGTACCTCTTAGAGCAAAGGAAGGGATTCACTGACCATTACTGTTAGTCGCTGATTTGTGAATGGTGGGAGTATTTTGTCATTACAGTTCTACTTCAACAAACTTGGCTGACCATCTTGACTTTAGTAGGTATTCGAGACAGTGGATTACCATCTTTATTGCTGTAACTTGTCGAGCATTACATGCTAGTAGATTCTAGTTTCATTGTTGCAGGTGGAAAGTATTTTTACTTTTAAGTTTCCATTCTGAATGTGTTTTGACTAAACATGCCAATAAACTACTGATGTCTGCAGCATTTATCCATGTCCCTAATTCTCTTGCATGCAGGTGGCTGTAGAGCCCTGGCACCCCTCACTCACAGAAAAGATTGTAAAAGCATCATTGCTGACCTAGCCGGGGACAGTGGCAAGCTGCAGCAGCACAGCACCATGTGCTTTCAAGTGTTTGACTTTGGTGGCTTCTCTCACCTTGGGATGTGTATGTGTGTGGCCCAGGGAGGCTGTGAGCTCCTCTGGGACTCCTCTCAGACATGTCCCAGACAGGATTCCTCCACACCCTGCCAGGCTGCAGCATCTGGCTGCGGGATACAGCTTAAATGGTTATTGCAGTGGTGCTGGGAGGAATGTGAGCTGAGCTGTCTTTAAAAAAACAGACTATAGTTGCTTACTCTCCACTGTAGTGTCATTGAGTTTTGATGGTGCAGAAGTGATTGCCCCCAGTTTCCTGGTTTTTTGCTTGTGTTTGTTGGCAGTTACCCAAAAAGGTTGGTAAAAGGGTTATTCTTGCACTGCTTAAAGATAAGGTGTGGCTGAATCATGCAATCTCTGAAGTTCCTGTTAGCTGCTGTTGGCTATATCGTTGAGGGCATGTCTTGCCTGTAATATTTCCTGATAAAAGGCAGTTAGGAAGTGACTGAAAAGTAATACAGTCGTGTGAGCTGGAATACTGGAATGAAAAACGTGGATCCTGTAGAAGTCCCAAAGCCAGAGTCGCCAAAAACTTGGAGGAGCACCCTCCACAGCTACCAGATGTGCTGATCTCCAGAGATCTCCAGAGAAACACGATCCCCTGTGCCAGCGATGAGGGCCTGCAGCATTCAGACCTCGGTGCCTTGAGTTGTGAGATAAATTGTGCTAGTTCATGTTATCTGGGGCTGAGGGCAAGGGCAGGAGATAATGGTATCTCAAACTCCACAGGGTCAGCCAGGACCTGCTTTCATTCGTGCCARGAAGTCTTGCATATTTCAGATTGTTCAAGAGCACCTTCCATCAGCATCGGAGCTGGCATGACGGCCTTAGTGCAGGTAAGAGAGGAAATGCCAGGCCAGCTGAGTGATGTCACACAGCAGTGACCTGCTGGGTGCTGCACAGGCCTCTGAGTGATGTCACACAGCAGTGACCTGCTGGGTGCTGCACAGGCCTCACCCATTCCCTAGCAGTGCCCATGCTCCAGTACCTTTACAGAGCCCAGTGCTTGTACAGCAGCCTTTGCAGAACAGTGACTGCTGGGCTTTTACATGTCATGGAGAACTCCAGTTTGGAATGGTGATTTTTTTGGACGTGGTAGAGGAAGATAGCAGGCTGCCTGATAATCCTTGGGAGAACCATTGATGTCTGCTTAAAGCTTGGCTTCTTGCAAGGGGAAGAAAAGCAGATTAGGAAGTCATTGTCCCTTTGGCTTGTGCTCTGCCTGGTGTTCTCTGGACCTGAGCTGAAAGGAGACATCTTGGTAACAGTAGTGGTGCAGCACTTGCCATTCCCTGGGAAAGGTGGGAAGTGCAGTGTCTGTGTGTAAAAGCTGAGAGCAGCTCTTGCAGATGCAGACACAATGTTCCTCTTGGCTGCCTTATTGCAGTGCAGGCTTCATTGCATGCCTGTCCCTAACTCTGGAGTCCCTGAGTGCCTTGAGAGGTGACACTGAGTAGTTAATCCKGAACTGGTCCAACGGAGCACCAAGGAGCAGGAGTTCCCTGCCCACAGGAGCCCATATTGCCCTGCAGCCCTCACAGCCAGCAAGTCCCAAACTGCAGCTACACAAGTGCTGCTCTGGGCAGTGTGTGGTCACCACATTTGTCCTAAGGGACCAAGGACACACATTTGGCTGTTGTGTCACCTCCTGGCCACTGTGCCCTGCCAGAAGCCAGTAAGGAGTGGGCGTGCTCTGCCTGGAGCACACATGAGGGGTGTCTGTCTGGGATAGAGTGGGTCATTGTGGTATCAGGACCAAGTCCCTTCACTGGCTCAGATCACCTCCTCAGCAAAGAGAAGAAATATGAGCCTGTCAGGGCAGGTGCAGAGCACAGGAGCTCTGCTAGAGCCTCTCCTGGAGCATCACGGGGACAGCAAGAGCTGCTGATGTTTCCCCGAGAAGGAGCACTTGGACTTTGCCTGGCACGTCGGCCTCTGCTGATCTGCAGGCAGGCATTGCTGTGCTGGGGGCAGAGGAGGGCTGCTCTGTGCAGGTAAGCATCGACCGAGGGTCGTGTTCCTGTGCAATAAAACATGCTGCAGAATGAGTGTCTTCATCCCAGCGGGCTTCAGGGTGTGACACCCGTGTGTTGCTGCTGGGTTCTGGACCACGAACTGGGCTCGTGTGAAATGCGACCCGGCTGCCCCCTCTCCACGTCAGGCCTCTGACAGCAGCGGCCGTTCGGTAACGGGGAAGAGCTGGGATCGCTTCTCACCGGGAATGATCAGGGACCAAACCTGGCTGCCACTGTGGGTGACACGGGTCCCGTTCCGGGAGCGGGCAGGGCCCTACAGGGACACAGGGAGCCGTAGCTCGGCAAGTGCCGCCGTGGGGCCGCAGCGCCGGCTCGGCTGCGGCGGGATGCGCTCGGGGGGCGCTGCCCGCAGTACCGGTGCGCGTCCCGCAGGGGGCGCCTCGGCGGGGGCTGCGCCGCGGGGCGGGGGCGGAGCGCCGGGGGCAGGCCCTGCTCGGG
The DNA here is from genome assembly GCA_002167245.1 of Sporophila hypoxantha. NCBI lineage: Eukaryota > Metazoa > Chordata > Aves > Passeriformes > Thraupidae > Sporophila > Sporophila hypoxantha. Next base: position 7,319 of record NDFG01004427.1, on the reverse strand, counting down.
GCCGGAGCCGTGCGCGCCCCGCGGCCTTTTCTGGGAGGGCGGCGAGGCCCTGACGGGGGCCGTGGTTTGGCAGCGCCTCGGGGAGAAGGGCAGGGTCCCCGCGGCGGTGACTGGGCTGTAACGGGGAGCCGGACGCCGTTCGGCCGTGTGGTCGGGGCTGGCTGCTGGCAAAGGGGCCGGGGTCCCCGCCCTTTCCAGGCTGCACTGTGCGCTTGGGGAGACCTTTGGGTGTCTGCGGGCATGGACGAGGCGTTCCGGAGCTCGGGCCCAGGGTGAGTACGTGCTCTCCCACCTCGYGGCTATCCCGAACTGCGGTTCCCAGCCGGGGACAGGAGCAGCCGTACCGAGGCTGTGCCGGGAGCTCAGGGCTGCCCCGGCCTGGGGCTTCTCCCGCGGGGAAGTGTGACATGGTAGAMAAGGAGCCAAGGGTACTCTGGAACTTGGAACCTACACAAGTGTTTCCAAACATATTCGCAGGGATTCAGCTGCGGGGAAGCTGCAGAGAAGGCAGCCTGGCACTGCTCCCCAAAATGGACCTCCCCCGATTGGGGTCTCGCAGAGGYTGGAGCAATTGCAGCCACCYGGTCATTCCTGTGAAATTCGGTAAGTCTGGGGAAAGCTTTCCTGACTGTCCCTGTCTCCGAGCCAGCTGTGCCTTMTCCAGAGGCCCTGCCTGGGCAGCCCGGCTCGGCACAGCTGGGTCCCTGCTCCCAGGCTCGCCGGAGGGAGGCAGAGCCACCAAAGGAAGGGGGCAGGTGGGGCCTGCAGCCACGGCAGGGGGAGGGAGAGGAGGCAAAGCCTCTACACCTGCCCTGGGCCCAGGAGAAGCTTCTGAGAGGCACCGGGGGCTCGTGTTTGTCCAGAAAGCTCAGGAGCTCCAGGGAGGCTCAGGGGGGTGCCCRGGRCCCRGCAGCACTGCGAGAAAAGGGGCAGGTGAGYGTCTGCAGGGGTCGGCTGCAGTCCTTAGAAGCAGGGTCTGCTTTCACCACTCCATGCAGGAAACAGCCCAGGGGACTCAGGGCTCAGCCTGGGACACGGCCCCAGCAGGAGCAGCCCTGGGCACACTGGCACAGGAGGATGAGCCCAGGTGAGGAGCACGGCCCCAGTGTGGCACCAAGAGAGGCTGGCACAGGAGGATGAGCCCAGGTGAGTGCTCTGACCCGGGCAGCTTTGGGGAAGGTTGCGGGATCAGGCAGGAAGGAAGGAATGCCCCGATGCACACGACCTGAGGAAGTTGTGCCAGGCTATGGCCGAGGGGAACGTGCTGTGCTGCTTCTGGTGCTGGCCCTGCTYTGGGCCACTTCGGGGCTGGCAGCAGGCTGCAGCAGGGCCAGGGTCGTGGCTGTGCCTCTGCACTGTGCTTGGCTGTTCCTTGGGAAGAACGTGGTTGTGCTTGTGGTTTCCCGGTTGTGTGGCCTGTCCTGTTGTGGTGTGGTTTGGGGCTGCACTGGCAGTGCTCCTGGACAGGGRCCTGGCTGCAGGGGAGTGGGACAGGAGCTGGGGCTGGGATTCAGCTGTGCCTGACAATTGTGGGAGCRGTCACAGTGAAGGGAGCTGGGAGAAGGGGCTGCAGCAGAGCTGCCCGGGGGTGGCTTCTCCCCACACCATCAGCAACCACCCAGGGCTGCTGCTGCTTTGGCTTCTGGTCACAGCTGGGCTGGGGACGCTCCTGSCCTGCTCCCCCTCCCGGGGGGCTTCTGGTTGTTCTGGGCCCTTRGTGGCCGGTGTCATCTGCTCCTTACTGTTTGCCTGGCTCAGTGATGTTTATCAGGATGGGCAGCACAGTCTGTGGCTCCCCAGTCCTGCTTTGGGGCAGGGTGAGGGTGGCCGGGGGAAGGTGCTGGGCCAGGCCAGGCTCAGCCCCAGTGTTGTTTGGTGGCTGCTTCCCACGGTGCCCCTCACTGAGCAGAGGGCTTGCAGCAATCTGTGCCTCCTCCTCTGCTCTTCTGGGCAGAAACGTGCATCTTTTGGGCTGAGCCCTGAGCTCTCCCGCTGAGATTTCTGCCTCCCTGTCCTCGGTGCACAGTCTGTGCCCAAAGCAGGGGCAGCAGGGAGGGAAGGGCTGCCCCTGCCTGGGCYGYGGACAGGCATCTCCTGTGGGGCTGTGCTGTGCACCCTGGGGATGCTGACTGACCCCCTTTCTGCAGAGACGGAGGAGACACTGCTGCACCACGTCCCCAGGAGAGCCCCTGCCTCCCTTCTGCTCTCAGGGGTGGGACTGGGAGCCACCTCCATGCAGTCAGAGAGTGGCACCTGGCCTGGCTTCACTCCCRYAGGGAAGAGGCTGCTCAGAGCTCCTGATTAGGGACATCCACACTGTGCCTGGCTGGGAATCCAGGGTGCACCAGTTCCAGATCCAGCCACGAGATGTTCCTACTGCAGCTGCAGGTGAGCTCAGCTCTCCCTCAGGGACACCTGTGCCTGTTACAGCTCCAGCTGATGGACACTGGACACTGGAGCTGTTCCTGGTGCTGTCTCTTATACACATCTAGATGTGTATAAGAGACAGGTTGATGGCTGCTCCAGTTCCTTCCAGCTCTGGCTTAATACCTGCTGCTTTTTGTTACAAGCCACTTTAAAGCCTGTCTCTTATACACATCTAGATGTGTATAAGAGACAGGCTCTCCCTCAGGGACACCTGTGCCTGTTACAGCTCCAGCTGATGGACACTGGACACTGGAGCTGTTCCTGGTGCTCACAGCTCCTGCTGYTGGACCCCTGCTGACTTACTGCTCAGGATATCTGAGGGCCCAGGTGATGTCTGTTCCTTCTGCTTGTTTCACTTGCAGGTGTTACCCAGTCCAGCTTGCTGAACCTCCAGCTCTGGCTGTGGCGTGTTCTTCATTCCAGCTCTGGAACTGAGARGCTRCAGTTGATGGCTGCTCCAGTTCCTTCCAGCTCTGGCTTAATACCTGCTGCTTTTTGTTACAAGCCACTTTAAAGCTCCAGCTAATTGCAGTTATCTGGGCTGTCATCAATTACATATAACTATTAACTTTGTTATAACTATTAACTATTTATTGTCATWGTTTAAATAGAAGTCATAACTGTTGTAGTGGTTGTGCACAATAAACAGCTGGATGTGGAAAAGGGGTTGAAGAGTGCTTTTCTTTCCTGAGACTATCTCAGACCCTTGAAACAGCCTGGGGCGTGCTGGTGTCCCTGCGTTTGGGGACCAAGGCGACCGGACCCCCTCCTCCAGAGAGGTCCTCATCCCCAGCCCTCCCCCCAAAGGCCCTCCCCCAGCCTCTGCTTTGGGGGCTGAAAGCAGCCAGCTGAGCTGCTGTTTCCAGGTCTCTGGGAAGTGCCACTTGGTCATTTTTCTGAGTCCCAGAAACACTGGACACTTTTCAAAAAAAGAAAATGCAAGACTTACTTTACTTTTTCTGAGCTTCACAAACATTGTGCTGTGCATCTGGGACCCAAAATCATCCCRCAGAGCTTGGTTTCAAGGCCCAAAAAATGCAATATTTAGTCTCTGTTCTCAAAAGGTGAAAACAAGACTAAATTTTTGCCTTTAGACCCGAACCTACTGGATTTAGTCTCTGTTTTCCACCGTGAAAAATGCAGGACTTTGTCCCTTTCTGAGCGCCAAACCTGATCCCCTCAGCATGTTCCAAGCACCCAAAACACGGCACGTMGCAGTTAAGAGCCAGCTCTGCAGCTCTGTTTGTGACCCRGTGTGTGATGTAGCAGCGGGCAGCTGGAAGGGTATTGCCCACCCCCTACCCCATATCCAGTTTATGGGAAGTGCTTGGGACCTGGGATGGAGGCACCCTCCGTGCCCGGTGCTGTGTCWCTGTGGGGCAGCACTGGCAGATGTGGGGAATCGCTGTATTCAGGTTTATTTCAGCTGCAACACCTCCCGCCCCGCCCGGGAGCACAGCCCGGCCGGGTACACCCGCTTCCAGGGGAACAGCCCTCCCTCCCAGCCCGCACTCCTCCAGGGCTGCCATGGCCCCGACGCCCCAAAAACTCCTCCACGAGGAGCGTCCCGCCCGTCCCCCACCCTCCGCCAGAGGAAACCGCCGGGAGCGCCGGGGCCCGCCGGCCCGGGCACCGGGATGGGACTGTCCCCGCTTCCCCTCGGCCCCGAACTCCCTGCTGACCCGTGGCAGCTTCTGTCCCCAGCGGCCCGGGGAGGCTCGGGCCGTGGAGTGCCTCAGCGCRGGCCCCGGCTCTCAGTCGGGACCCCCGGCCGATACCGACAGGAGCTGAACCAGAATCCCCAGTCCCATTCCCGGTCCCGCCTTGGAGCCCCGGGCTCCGCGCCCGGAGCGGCCACGGTTCGGCCCTGCTGTGAAGGGCGGGGCCATCGCTCGCGGCCCCGCCCCATCCCGGAAAGGGAGTCTGGGGGCGGGGCCGGGTGGCACAAGGGGCGGGGCCAGAGGCGGGCCCAGCTCAGGTGCGCGGGGCCCCAGCGGCGGCGTGCGCGGGGTGGGGCCGAGGTGATTTAGACCCCAAAAATCGCTTCGGCCGCATGTGCTCACTCAGAGCGGGGGTGGGACGGAGTCTCTGTGCGGGCTCTGCAGGTAAGGCGCGGAGGCTTCGGCCTCCCCTCCTGTCCCTCTCTCTACCCCTCCTTCCTTCTCCGCGTATTCCCTTTCTTCTTCCCCTTCCCTCTCGCCCTGAAACGCTCCTTTCCTCTCCTCCTAAACCCGACCCCCCTCACTCCTTCCTGTCCTGTCCTTCCCCGCTACTCCCTTCTATTCCCCTCTCTCCACCGTCCCTCTTCTCCCCCCTCGGCCTTTCCCTTCCTCTCCCGCTTCCCTCCTCACTCCAACCCCTTTTCCTCCCCGTCCTCACCACCCCCATCTTCTCCGTCTCCACGTCCTCCCCTCTCCTTCTTCCCTCGCAGCCGCGGGGCTCGGGGTGCCGGGCAATAATAAAGCCCAGAGGGCCGGAGCCCGGCGCCCCCGCCCTCGCTGGGGTCCCCACACGGGGCCGGACCCGCTCTGCGGGTGCCCCCATTCCAGTGCAGCACAGCGCCCCGCACCGCCGGGGCTCCGGCTTTCCCAACATCACACTGGGGGGTTCCGGGAGGGGTAGAAGGGTGTGGGTAGATGAGGCTGGGCCCCCTCCGGAGGAGGGGGTCTGGGGGGCGGGGCCTGGGGGGATAAAACTCCCCCTCCAGGCCTCGACCCCTCCCCCGGACACCTCCTCCGGACGGGGTCCCGCCCCAGTCCCCTCCCGGGGCACCCCTCCTCTGGCCCGGGGGGAGGGGGCAGGTGGGTTGTGGGGGGGGAGCAGAGGGGGGCACGTCCCTCCGGAGGGTGAACCCACATTAAAAAAAAAAAATTGTGAGAGACACGACCGTCCCGCTTTACGGCACAATTTACGACAGTTGCGATTTACGGCTGCTTTAAGGACAGTCGTGCTTTACGGCACTTAACAACAGTGGGGTTCTTTCCAGGTTTAACGCTTCCCTTCTCCCCCAGCGCCCTCAGGCCAGTTTTGGGGCTGGATTTGGGGGAGTTTTGGGGTCTCTCAAGGTTTAACACTTACATTCTCTCAGCACTCTCAGGGTTGGTTTTGGGGTGTATTTTGGGATCGATTTTTGGGATTTTCAGGGAGTGTCTCCAGGTTTAACACTTCCCTTCTCCCCCAGCGCCCTCGAGGCCGTTTTGGGATGGTTTTGGGTTGAATTTTTGGGTCTCTGCAGGTTTAATGCTTCCCTTCTCCCCCAGCACCCTCAGGACCATTTTGGGGTGAATTTGGGGTAGATTTTGGTGTCTTTCCAGGTTTAATTCTTCCCTTATTTCAGCAGTCTCAGGGCAGTTTTGGGGTGTATTTTGGGATGGAGTTTTGGGGTCTCTCCAGGTTTAATACTTCCCTTCTCCCCCAGCGCCCTCAGGAGCCGCCGCGGAGCTGCTGGGCGGGGCAGSCAGAGAGGGCAMATTTGGGGTGGATTTGGGGCAGTTTTGGGTTATATTTTGGGGTGGATTTTTGGGATTTTTAACGCTTCCCTTCTCCCCCAGCACCCGGGGCCCAGGGGAAGGGAGGGGGGGGGCGGGTGGAGAAGCAGAGGGGGGCACGTCACTCTGCAGCGTGAACACACATTAAAAAATTGCGAGACACACGACCGTCCCCCGTGCTCCTGTCCCCTCCCCCGCCCGCCCCTCCCTCCATCCCCCCGGACTGGGCTGGAGGAGGAGTCCAAAGGAGGGGGCGGTGCCTTGGAAGGGCGCTGAAGTTGGCAACACGTTTCCCGTCGTAACCCCCACCCCCCCTCCCTCACACACAGAACCTCACTCCCTCCGGAGAGGGACCCCTCCTAACCCCCAATCTACTCTCTCTCATCTACGCACCGTGCCAAGCACTCCCACCGTCCCAGGTGACTGACCGATTTAGATAAGAGGCCCCGCCTACAAGGACTGACGGGGACCACCGTTGCAGCTCCTCCTGCATGTCAGGGGGCTAGACTGGCTCCAGACTGAAGCAGCGCCCTGCCCCATGCCCTCAAAGGTGGATATCGCGCCCCATAATGCTAGGATGTGTTCACTGACCTAATGGCTTTGCTTTGCCGATAGAAAGCGAGGTCCCTGACACAACTGCCTCGCCGACCTCTCGGACTGCGTGCCGTATTCTTGTGTCTTCCCTTTTCACGTCGTGACAAACCAATGATATGGCGGGGGCTCACCCTGCATAGCACGTGCTTCAAAGAGTGTGCACCTTTTTCGGCCCCCCGTCGTGCTGGCGGAAGCCAATTTTGCACGAGACTTCTTCTTCTTGATGTGTGGGATCTGTGTGCGCCCGTGGCGAGCCCCAGATTTCCCCGAGAGTGCGTGATTTCTCCGGCTCCCCCTCTCTGGGAGCCTATGTGGTGTTAACTATTGGCCACAGAGATCTGAGTTAGCCAGGGCGAACTTCGCACGGAAGTCCCTCTCCGCGAAGTGACTAGGTGCCAAAACGACTGGGAATTGGGAGCATGGAGACTAGGAGGAGGACCTTTGTGCGGGTGATCGCGCGTAATAATAATAGTAGGACTCGCTGTCCGTGGCTCAGGGAGCAAAATTACATGGGGGAGAAGACCCCAAAAGAGGGTCTGCCTCGTAAGGAAAGACAGATTCATTGTATTGGCCCCTCTCGGCGCCAAGACCGGTGGGTCGCGAAGAGCCAAAGAGCTCGCTTGAGAAGAGTGTCGGGGAAAAACTGTTTCCTAACAATCAACCATAAACAATAATTCAACAAGAAAAAACCCATTGTTGCTCCAAAGAGATGACCCAACTGAAGAAAGTTCCCCTTCCCGGCTATGTCTGGAGTATGATTCACAGCACACACCAGGCGAGGAGGCAGCAGGGTTTGGTGCGTGGGCGTGG